>VZRO01007130.1:192943-256385 GCA_013397915.1 Daphoenositta chrysoptera | reverse complement strand
ATAGGTGGAAAGGCAAGGGATGGGTGGCAAAGGCAGGGATGGGGTAGAAGAGACAAGGCAAGGCACGGGAGGGCTGCCAAGGCAGAGCAGGAGGGGTGTAGGGAAGGCAAGCCCAGCCAGGGGTGCCAAGCACGAGCCAGGGCTGGAATCTCAGTGGTGTTCCTGAAACTCAGAACCAGCCCAAGGGCACCTTTGGGGATGGGGAACCTGGGGCTCAGTGGCTGTTCCTTGCCCTTATTGCTGGCTGGGGTGGGATTGTGGGAAGGGGGGTGTCAGGGCCAGGTCTTGTTAGCCCTATTGGGGTGGGTGTGACAGCTCATGGAGACTCTGAAGTGGTGGCAGTGACCGATCCATGTCCTTGCCAACAGCCCTGGGCTGCAGTGAGACCCAGAAGCAGCTTTTAGCCAGAGGCAGAGGGAAGCTGAGGAGCTGGAGCTGAGACAGCAGAGCTGACAAGACATAAACGTGGTGGGGCTGGGGGTGAAACCCCCGTGGGGCAGAGACAGGGTAGGGACTGGGGGGTTGGAGCTAAAATAAAGATCCTGCTGAGAAACTGGAGCAGCTTCACCTGTCAGCAGTGGGGAGATGTGGAGCTGAGTGGAAACTGAGCTGGCAGTGAAATAAAGCTGGTGGGGCTGGAGCTGAAATCACCGTGGGGTTGGGATAGCAGTTGTTGGAATGGGGGAACAACTGTAGTGATGGAGCTCATCCATCACCTGGGGGCTTGGCTGGAGCCGTAAGGAAGATCCTGCCATGAGAACCTGGAGCAGCTTCACCTGGTGGCAGGGGGAAGATGTGGAACGAGCTGGATCGGCGGAGCTGGCAGCGAAATAAAGCTTGTGGGACTGGGATAGGGACTGAAGGAGCTGAAATCCCTGAGGGGCTGGGATGGGGACTGATGCGAGTGCGGCGTTGGGAGGGCGGAGGGGCACAGGGCTGGGGAAGGGGCTGGCTCTGCTCCCTCAGCCATCTCTGGCCCGGGCCCCTCCTGCTTCCCCGAGTGCCCAGTGCTGGGGCCGGTTCGCCCCCAGCTTCTCCCCCCCTCTCTGGCAGTGAGGGCCCTGTGCAGCTGCAGCAGGACGGGTGGTTTTGGGGCACACGGGACACATCCCCTGCTGCCATCCCTGTCTGCGTGGGCAGGCGTCAACCAAGCTGAAAAACACACACGAAGAGAAAACTCCCCGAGGAGCTCACAGAGACAGGAGTTCCCTTCTCTTTGAATTGCCATTTGTATTCCGAGTGTTGTGTAAACATTAAATATTTAAAACATTGCCTGTAGCACTCTTGTTTCTCGGTGGGATTTGGATAAAGCTGTTCCTGTCTCAGGGTCATGAGAAATGTGCTCAGGCTCAGTGGTTTCCCCTTCTCCACCGGAGCTGCCGAGGCCTCCAGGAGCGCTGCCCCTCTCCCACAACATGAAATCAGAGCCTTGTTTAACGCTGGCAGGAGCTGGACGGGGTTTGGCTCAGGTTTGCCCTGTCATTCACGGGCTGTGGGATGCTGCTGCTGCTGCAGGAACATTGTCCAAGCCTGTCCCAGCGAGGGAGCAGCCCTGCACTCCCAGGCAGAACCCCACTGCACCAAGCTTCAGGTTTTTTGCAGTGCCCAGGCCATGCTCACTGCAGTCCACATCTGCTTGGAAGCCCTGGAGGTCTCACCTTGGACACTTGATCATACAATGACATTTTTTTATGTAGTGGAGATCTGTCTTCCTGCAGTTTGAGTCCAGCTCTGCTCTCGCAGTGCTGGTGATTTCTTGTGCTGGGAACTCTTAGCACCTGTTGTAGTTTCCCAGGTGAAATTCTTTACATGGGATCTGAAGTAGTGATGATCCATCCTGCTAGCACCTGGAGTCCAAAAAAATTCTAAGCCCACTGTGGGCACTTGCTGTGCTTTGTCTGTGGCCCCAGGTGACACAGAAACCCGTGGCCACAGCAGGAGCTGAAAGCCTCCTGAGTTGTAGCCTACTGCTCTAAACACTCTTTTCCTAGAGCTGGTGCCTGGCATTTAAAGTCACAGCTGATCTACTTTTCTGACCAGAAAAGCAGAGTATCCTGAGTCATTTAACGATTTAAGGATATTAAGGCTGGGCTCGGTTTTATGTACCTAAATCTGTGTCAAGGGGACAGAAAGGTGTTCTTTAGCTTCTGTTTTAATGGGGTAAGCCACGAGGGGATGTGCCTGAAGCCTGTTCCTGTCACGAGACAGGAATAAGGGAATTGTCCTTTAAGAGGGCAATGAGGAGAGCACGGGAGGACACATTTGCCCTTGTCCTCAAGTTCTCCAGCACGTAACTGCATTTCCCCCCCGTGTCCCCTCCCCACCCCAAGCGTGACCCATTCATTTGCAGAGCTACAAAAGCTTGGCCTCATCTCCCCGCGCTCGGCTGCTGCTCCCCCGTGTGTGCACAGGCGGTGCCTGGGTGGGCGACCTCGTTGGAGAGCTGATTTCATTAGAGATCGGGGTGTTCCTCCCCTCGTGTGTCTCACAGTTATCTTCCTCCCTGATGAGGACTCCTTAATTAAAGCATGGACAATTTGTGACAGAACAGCATCTTCTGAAGATTTTCTCTCCCGGTTGCACAAACGCATCGCTCTCCAGAGGCCAGGCTGGCCATGTGTTAATTTAAAATGAGGGTTTTATTGCTGCACCCTGCTCTAGGTGCTGGTCACCTTTCTGGGCAGCACTGGAAGAATCACCATTTTCAGGCTGATGACAGGTTTGGCTGTGGGTTATTTTAGCCAGGCTTCTCTCCTGTGCTAATTCAAGCTTATGTTGGCATTGGTGCCTCAGTTTTCAGCAAAACAGAGGCCGTGTCAGAGAGTGGCATCTCTAGATGGCATTTAGGTAAAAAAATTTATAAAATGAAGGTTTTGTTCCCTTTGTAAAATTATTGCTCAGCTCTGTTACTTAGGCTAGAAAAAGACCGTGGGAAGGAGGCACAGCTGAGTTACTGCTGGAGAAACATGCTGGTGTTTATCGTGTGTTCACAGTGGTGTGTGCTGATGGGTTAGGTCAAGTCTGTTGTGCCTTAGAACTACGTAAACTCTAAAACTCTATAAAAGAGACTATCGTGGTATTAAAGACAGCACTTTCTTTTCCTCTCAAATGGAGTTGGTGTGATTCTGCTTGTCACATCTGTCTCAGCCACATCACCTTTGTCGCCCTCCTGTCCCCAAAAAGAGCAACTGAGTCCTCCTGTTCCACCAACCCTGAAGACCTGAGCAGACCCCGGTGTCTCTGAAGGTCTTTCTGCTTTCTCTGGTGTTCTCTTCCACGGGCTGTGCCACCCACAGTGACCCTGCCCTGTCCCCAAAGGCACCGAGGCCACATCAGAGGGCGAGGGAGCCGTGCTGTCCCCAAACCCCGCTGGTGCTGCCCAGCCCAGCCCCTGCCCTGTCACCCCGGGGGACGAGCTCAGGGGGCCTGGTTTAACCCCAGCCCCTCACAGCCACCGCCCTCCCAGGGGATGGGGACAGAGTGGGAACGGTGAAAGTGAGAAAACTTACGGGCTGAGATAACAAACAGTTTAATGGGTCAGAAAGGGAGAAAATACTCACGGTGATGATAATAAAAAGGTATTACAATGTACAAAGCAAGTGGTGCACAATGCAGTTGCCCAGCCCATGGATGACTTTCCCCCAGTTTATTCGCTAAGCTTGACTCCAGATGGTCTGGGATATCCCTTGGGTCAGCTGGGGACAGCTGTCCTGACTGTGACCCCTCCCAGCTCCTTGTGCCCCCCAATCTCCTCATGGCAGGGCATGAGGAGCTGAAAAGTCTGAGCACAAGCACTGCTTAGCCGAGACTGAAAACAACAGTGTGTTATCAACATTATCCTCACACTGACTCCAAATCACAACACCTGCAGCTGGTGCTACTAGGAAGAAAATTAACTCTCTCCCAGCCAAAACCAGGACAGGAGCTCTTAGTCAGGTCTCCTATGTCCAGATTATATGAATATTAAAAGCTTATGAACAAACTTGTAAGGCAGCTAAAGATGCAGGTGAGCCTGATGAGGCTGACAAAGCACTGACACAATTAAAGCCGTGCCACTCAGGGATTTTCACAGCTCCCTGGAGAATCTCCCCATGGTTATGGACACTCCCACCCATTGGGACACCTCTGCTTTAGAAGGTGGACCAGCACTGCCTGGGGTGTTTTCTGGAGAGCAGCACACAGCCAGCCTGGGGTGACAACCTGAAAAAAGCTTTTTAAATCATGAGATTTGATGTCAGACAGTGAAAGGGAGCAGCAGAGGGGTCAAACTCCGTATTTGATGCCCCAAAGAAGCCTAAAATTTGAACACAGATGCCAAGCATCATTTCCAGTGATCTAAAACCCTCCTCTGTGTTGTCTTCACATATCAGGAAAAGAAGACAACACACATGGAGTTTTGAACCAGGCCAGAACTTCTACTTCAGTCCAAACAATTGACACCACACAGGGGCAACCCACTCAGACTGAGACTTTCCAGGAGCAAACACTTCTGCTGCTCTGATTTACCAACATATTCTGGGATCCCTGATGTACTTTTCTGTCCAGATCCAGGCTGATGCAGCAGGAAGGCTGGGCTGTGGAAGCCGAATTTTACTCTCACTGACACAACAGTAAATCTGGAGTGATTCCCTGTGTGCCAGAGGAATTCCTGCTAAGACAGCAGCATCATCTCCGATGGCTTGCAGTGCTGGCTGGGGGTGCCACACAACCAGCATTTGGGCTTCCTTTTAACTCTCTCCAGAGTCCCTGGAATAGCTGTGATAGATGCACACAGCAGGTTTTAAATCTGCCGTTTTCTGGACACTTTGCATGGGCAGGAGCATTCCCTTCTGGATTTTACTGACCTGATCCAACACACAGCCCCTGAAGAGACACCAGGGTGCTTTGTTGGCTCTTGCAGTGCACAGGGACAAAAGCAGAGTTTTCTAAAGCACTCGTTCTGCTTTTCTGACAACATTTCCTTCAGTTTCAGCCCATGCACATTCGGATAAAGCCTGCCCTGCGAGTGCTTTTCTCCTGCTTTCATGATGGGAGCTGCATTTCTTTCCATGTGGCCTTTCCCTGCAAACAGAACTGCGCTGTCTGTGCTGCTCTGGGCTCTCCTGGCACGGAGTGATCAGCCAGGGGGGTTGGCAGCCCTGGTGCTGTTTGCCGGCTGGCACAGCCCCTGCTCTGGCCCAGAGGGAAACAAGGACACCTCTCTGGGCTGACCTGTGCTGGCCACAGGGGAACAGGGGCTCCATCCCAGCACGGAGCACCCTGCAGAGCCCAGGGTTTTTCAGAGCAGCCCGGTGTGGGGCAGGGATGGCCGGAGCTGACTCGCCACACTCACTTTTAATTCTGCAGATATGAAGCAGAAACAAACAGCAAAGTGGCTGGGGCTGGACACTTCACTGAGGAGGTCTAAGCCTTATTATCACTTCTCAGGGCTCACAGGGAAGAAAGCTTTTGTCCTCATCGTGGTTCTGACAGAGAGGCTGTGAAAGGAGAACTTGGAGCTTTTTCAGGCCCGTGTGGGAAGGCAGGACAAACACAGTGCAGCTCTCAAATCTCTCCAAACTTTCCAAAACCCATGTGGGGCTTCACAGGCCTTGCCCAGGCCCTGGATGTCAGGACAGAGTTCAGATGGGGGCCACATTTGTTGCTTTGGACCTGCAGTTTTCACTGCAGTGCTCACACAGGGGAAGAGCTGCCCTGATTTGCCCCTTTTCTCCCAGAGTGGGACCCACAGGGAGCTCATCCCTTTAGGCAAAAGGATGGGTCCTGCACAGGTTGGGCTGCTTCAGGCAGGCAGATGTGGGTCTCCATTAATTCAGGGGCATTGAATTCCCTCCACAGTCTCTTTTCTTCAGCATTTATACAAGTGGGGTAGGTTTGGGAAAGCTGAGGTGATGCCTTAGGTTTTAACTCTCATATTTTTGAATCCTGTATTGCCTCATGTGTAACTCTGGAGTTTCTTGTAGCTGCTGACTTCAGCTCTCTGCTCATAACAAACCTCTCTGGGCCTGCTCTCCAAGGACACCCAGGCTGTCCCGGCCCAGAGCCTCTGAAGGGGGGTGAGCTGAGGGGAAATTACATCATTAGCTAAAGTTTTAATTGGTGAATTTATGCTGATATGCAAATGGACCAAACCTATAAAGGTGTGGGGAACTCGTGACTCGTTGTCCATCTTGGGGTCCAGCTTGGAGCCCTTGGCTTCCCAGGGTGCACCTTTGAAGGCCTTTCCAATAAATACTGACCTTTATTCCCTTATTCCTGTCTGGTCTCTGTTTCTAGGGAGCCTCTCAAGGCATCAGAGGTATCAAAATGAACGGGGGCTCCTATAATTCAAAAGTCACAGTCAACGCACACTCGACAAATAAAAGCCTCAGGAAGGTTTTTATCGGCCTAAATATTGAAACCAAATTTTATTTTTTGAAAATGACATTACACACATCTTGCAAATGTACATTTAGATGAGAAAACAATGAGTAACAAATATTGAGAGCAAAGCTATAAAGTGGACAGGTTCTCTGCTGCATGGCATTGCATTACAAGAATACTCAGACCCGGGATGGTAATTACAAGTAGTAAAAACAGTTCACAACACCTCACAAAAATGTAATTTTTTCCTAGAAAGTCAAATCTTCTAACAAAAGGAAATTCTGTTAAGGGAGAAGAGCCATAGGGAATAGAGGTGTGGATCTAGGTACACTTTGTGATTTTGTGGCACGGCTTCTTGGGGTTTCTTTAAGTCCATTTTTTACAAAATGCATCTTTGTGAGTGACCCCATCTTTTCCAAGACTTTTTCCCATTTTCTGTCCTCCACTGCCAACAGAACCACATTAATAAACAAGAAGCCCCTTGTACTCAACTCAGAGCTCGGGGGTGTGGAGAAGGAGTTGCCTACGGACCACCCAACACCACAATTCCCACATCCCATCCCCACCCCCGCGCTGCGTATCCAGGAAAATCCAAAGTGTGTGCAAACTCCGCAAATCAGGGCCGTGGGACGGGTCCCAGGGACAGCCAGCACCACCAGCAGCAGAGGCTGACACTGCTCGTGCCTCTTGCCTCAGCTGCACCTCGCCCTCCACCAGAGCCAGACCTCCACAGGCTGGGCTTGCTCCCAGCCCCAGCAGAGGCAGCGGGGACTGATCTCCTCCTGCTTTGTCCTGGAAGTTGGAGCCTGATCAACGTGCCAAGGCAAGGCACTGTGAGAAACACGGTCCCCCAGAGAGAGAACCTGTTGAGAACTGCTTTTCAAACCTGGTCGTTTATCGCTTTATTTATGCCCAAATCTGTACTTTACAACCACGAGAGAGAGAGACAAAGACAGAGTAAGAGAGAGGGAGAGAGAGAATCCTTCCAGGAGGAAAGGAAGAGCTAATTAAGAAAAGAGAGGTACAGGACCATGCATTTACTCTCAAGAGCTTGTTCACGAGCAAGCCAACATTTCTAACACTACAACCACTCATCTACATCTGTTTGCTAAGTAACTGAGTTCTACCTACAACTAGGGAGCAGAAGGGGTCTTTTTATTTTCTTCCCCCTCCCTTTAAAACGTCAATAAAAATGTTTTCTGTACAAGTTGAATGGCACAAAAGGTGGTTAAAATGCTAAATAACTCACCACAAATGGAGAATGCAAAATTAGTTCAAAACATGCATGGACTGTGTACAGGTAAGCAAGGAATCATTGGCATAAAGCTGCAATATATTACAAGATGATACAGTTGAGATCTTTTGGAATAACCTCCGCTTGTTCTGTCCCTTTGAAGAGACCTTCACATAAAAATTCAGCATAACAGGAATTCAAGGTATGTATCCAAGCAGGAAGTTAACTATGGGCAACGTTATTTGTCTGAAGAGAAAAGCATTTCCCCTCCCCTTCCACACACTCCCCCAAGGTACAAAAGTCAACATGATCAGCTATTGCTGCAGGCTTGCCAAAAAGAAAGGTTAGACAGGTCTGGGGTAGGAGAACAAAACCACCACTTAAATTAATAGCTCTTTGTACAATGTCATTAATTAAATACCTTACTCTTTAAACAAAAACATCCTGAAGTTTACCAATCCCACCAAAATAGCAACGGACCCCTTCCCACCCCCGTGTCCTCCAAGGTTATGTACACAGAGTTTAAAGTATACCAGCTAAACTTTAAACCCAGCTGCCCCTCCAACCCCCACCCACTGAGCGACAAGAGAAAATACATCGTGGCCTCTCAGTTATATTATATTGCAGCTTTGTCATTAATGAGGAAATCACACAGACTCGATGAATGGCCTAACAGTAATGCAGGATCAGGCTGCAGTTCAGCTGCACATCTCCCTCCCCCAGCACCACTGGGAGGTGGCTCTGCAGCTCTGGGAGCCACGGGGCCCTGAGCAAAGGCAGCTCCTGCTCTCCAGGCCAGAGCAGCGTGAGGAGCTCAGGCCCAGGGGATGGGAGCTGCTCACCTCAGCTTGGGACAGGATCTGGAATTGAGAAAGCAGACAAAGGCTAGTGACAGCAAAGCCAGAAGGCTGATGCTCCTTTCCTGTGCTTCCAGACTAGACAGTGTCACAAAATCCAGAGAGTCGCGGAGGGGAATGTGTCATCATTTCAGAGAACAGAAGAGATTTGGCTAGACAGGCTTCCTCTTTCCAGAAGACCCTGGGTGTTTTCTAATTGCTAATCACAGCTGTACTAGGACTGCCATGGTGCAAAGCTGCTCGGATCACCCACCATTTAAATAAGAAGCAAACTAAAAACAATTTCACATGTCAGAATTCAGCACGTAATTATAACTCACAGGCTTCCTTGTTCTTACATTCAATACTTCTGCTTCACCGTATCTATAAACACCAATTAGCAGTGCAATTAATTCCCTAGACATTCTTCTTTTTAGGCAGATGCATCATTAGATGTCACACTAAATCTGGAAAAAGCTCCTCTGTCTTAAAGAGAGGGAGAAAAAGGAGAAAAAAGCTGTGTTTTCTGCAACCCCTCTGTGACTGGTCAGCATGAGAGGGAAACAGAATATCACAAGATTTCACCTGCCACCTGCTAAGGAAAGTGGTTCCTAATTGTAATTAGTGGACTAATTACAAGTCCATCCATACCTGTTCTGCAAGGGTTGGAAGCAGATGGAGAAAAGCAGCCATGCTGGAATTTAAAAAAACAACAAAATAGTCCCCCAAACGTAACCCCAAAACCCAAACAACAACAAAAATAAACCCCACAAAACGTTTCTCAGGGATTCTCTGAAGGTAAAATTTGTCATGTCAAGAACTGGGCCTGAAGCCAAGCTTGAGATCCATTTGGTCCCCTGCAGGTTATTTCCCAAGCTTGACCCTTGCAGGGGTTTCCCAGGGATTCAGAGCCAGGGTTGGGTTCTGGCTCGCCCTGGCCCGGTGCCACCCCCGTGCTCCATCCTGGCTGCAGGAGCCAGATCAGCCTCTTGCTCTGCTGCAGCCCCACCGTGCACATGGGACTCACACGGAGCTCCACTTCCTACACAGAACTCTTGCAAATACAGATGGAAGAACCAGCTTGGATAAAATCCAAAAGCAGCCTTGAGTTTAGATGAGTCACCTAAAATGAACTGAACCTTCCTTTTTATTTCAGAGACATTTGGCAACACTTCTCTAAAAACCAAGCCAACCATAAATCTCTGCCTGGTACTACATGGGACTAGAGTAGAAAAAACTGCTAGAAATAGAAATACTACTTCTAGTTCCATAAACCTGCTGGGCTCAGGGCGTGTCTATTGGTAGACTGAGTGAGTGTAAAGTGAGATAAAGCCAACACTCTTTAGAACCAGAAAATATGGAGGAGGCCCTGATGTGCTGAGGTTCCTTATTTAATTTTCAATTCTAAAACTTTTAAGGTATCTTAACAAATTCTTTCCGCTTTATCATTAACTATAATAAAACTATACAAAATATCTCCCATCTGTAACTTGCTATTTGAGGTCCATACAGGAGATCACTTTGTAACTGGGGTCAGTGAGGTTTCCTCTGCAAAGGCTGCAGCTGTCACCCAGAAAACTGAATCTGCACTCAAGGGATCAATCACACAAGAATTATCAACAGTAATCAATCTTTGAAATAGGAGACCAACCTTGGACCAAATAGGTTCACAGATTAATTACAGAGGAGCTTCTGCCTGGTTAAAGCAGCAGAAAAATAGGTGTTTTATTTGCGTTATATTGAGTGTCTGAGAATTTATGCATACAAAGAGGTGCAATCTTCATGCAACAACAAAAAAATAATCTGAGACTATACAGCAAAAAAGTGTTTGGATAAGTCGGTGATTTTGTGGTTTAGGGTTAAATTCACAAACACTGTAACTCAACTGAATTTAGGAAAAGGATCTCATGAAAAAAACCAGTGTTAAACACAGGTGCCCTCATTCAGCACAGCCTTCCCGTGTCTGTGGTGGCTGCAGCAGCTCTCACACACGAGCTGGGCACTTCCTGGGCAGGATCAGCATCACCCCTGTGCCCGCACAGCAAACCCAGGAAACCTCCCCGAGGAGCCTGTCCTGGCTTTTCACCCTGCTGCAGGTGGGTTGCCACTTTCCCCAGAGTTTGCTGAGCTCCGTGGGAAGGGATGGGAGGCTCTGAGGTGCCCTCATCATCATTATCTTACATTCCCAGAGTGCCAGGTCTGTCCTCCCCAGGCCAGGGCACGCTGATCATCGATTGCTATTTCTGATCCGACAGGGAGGAGCGTAAATAAACCCAAATCCACAGCTTGGTGCTGTCCTTCAGCAAAGGGCTGGATCTTCCTTCTCCCTTTGAGGGCTGGCACATGCTGGCAGCAGAGTTATACAGCAGCAGGGAAGGAGCTTCACACCAGGTTCTCCAGCCTGCAGCCAGGTTTGGCCTCATTTCTGCCAGGGGCAGTGGGACAGACACTGCTGTGGCAGGTACCCTGCCCTGGCCTAGGTACTGCAGGGACAGGGACTCTGAACAGGCACCCAGGAGCTGCTGCTGCTCTTCTGTCCAAGCCAAGCCACAGATCATCATTCAGCCCCAGAGTTCTCCCCAGTTTGTCCCTAGAATTTCTTGGCTTTTGTCTTTCATTATTCCCACCCATCAGTGGCACTGACATGGCCAGTGCTGTGCCTCATGCTCTCCCTGCCACTGGATTTTCTCCGAAGCTCCAGCTCACTTCATGACTCAGTCCCTACCTCCTAGCCAACATCCCCCACCATTCCTCTAAGGAGCAGCCTTTTTCCCTTCATTTCCCATGTTTTCCATCATGGCATCTTTCCCTGATGACGCAAACTTTCTTTTTTCAGCTGAGAGAATAATTACTGCAAAGATTTGTTAATTCCCTCTGGGCATCCTCCTCCGTCTTGAGCAGTTTGAGTGATAAACTGTCAGACCTAGGGAACCCCTAAACTGGCTCGAGAGTCCTGATTTCACTGAGATAAAGAGCAAGAGTCACAATAGGTGAGTTCAAGTGCACTAAGCAAGGACACTCAAGGCAGCTCTCTCCCATGTAGACATCTGGCCACGAACACTTTCTAAACAAGCTTTCCAACACCTGGCCCACTGTTTTCTTGGCAGAAAGCCAGTGAAATAATTAGATTTATTCGCTGTTTATAAACACAAGGCCCGTATTTTGAACAGTGACACAAATTGCCCCTGATATGTGCACGTACATCTAACAAAAAGAGGGGCAGTGGGGGGGCTGCACCACGGCAGGAGAGAAATGGGCTTCTAGATGAGGATATCACCTTCCTCTCCCCTCAGGGATGTTGCTGGCTCCCCCATGGTTTCCATGGGGAACTAAAAATTAGGTGTCTTTCACCATGACTGAAATACTTTAGGATTTTTACAGCAGTTTTGAGAGCCAGAGTTCTGTGAGAGACTTGCCAAAGGTACAGTTTGCTTCTATAAGGTGTTCAGACGTTGCTGAGCAATGAATACTTTTTAAAAGCAAGCTCTTTGTATCAGCTTATCTCAAAGCACCCTACAGGTGGAGGGAATATTGGGACCAGCCCTTGGTGCATTGGGACACCATAGCCCAAGGAGAAGTCATCTGTCCAGAGTTATGCCCCACCCCAACAGCTCTGAAACCCCACTGCTGAATCCACCAGGTTCGATTCTCGCTTGCTCAGAAGCTCATCTGTTGGCCAAAAATAGGTGTCAATGTGTTTAACCTTCTCTAAGCAGTGTCCTGAGGGAGGGACAGTGGTCTGTGACCCAAAACTTCACATTTTCACCTGCAGGTGTAGTACTCACACCAGCCCTGCAACTGGGATCCTGTCAGAGCAGCTGTGCAATGGCATTGCTGGAAACAGCCTTTCCATCCCCCTACCTACATTCCCTGAAAATCTCCCCTCTCCCTATTAAAACATGTGGGTTTGTCAGCTTGGCCTCAGACCTTCCAGCATCATGGACTAGAACTGTTCCAGAGGAAACAAAACAAAACAAAGCGGGGTCTATACATTGCTGCTCCCAGCCTTTCACCTGCAGGCACCCAGAGACACCAGCTCTCAAGCCAGGAGCAGAGGAGGAGGATGAAGAACATCTGAACAGCAGAATCAACAACCACCACAGCAGAAGCCAGCCCTGGTCACTCCACAGTGAGGAGCAGCTGTGAGACACAAGACTCAGCTTTACCATTTCCTGAGATACTGTGGAGAGGCTCAGATTCACGCAGATGGGACAGAGGCATCAGCCAGAAGAAATCTGTGATTCTGGAGACAGAAATTTTCAAGAGATGGACTAAATACCTCGAGAATTAAAGTGTGCCCTGTCTCCTTTGGTCAGGGCTGTTGTCCCCTAGGCCTTGCTGGGCACATGCACAGTCCCAAAGGATGGCAGAAGGCACTTAAAGTCTTCACCTTCCTGCTCTCATTACACCAAGGTGGGGTTTCAGCTGGATCTCTTCCAGGTGTCTTGTGTAAAGCACTTGTCCTGTTGCATGGACTGACCTGGCTCTTTATATACACAGGAAAAAAAATCTGCATCTCGTGCCATCCATTTGCTTCTACAAAGAACCTCACCAGCCCCACACACTGTCCCAGCCTGCTTCCATCAGCAACCAGATGCAGCCTAAGTCACCACGTGGAAAAAGAAGCTGTTTGCTCCATCGTGGTTGTGATCAGCACCTGGTGTGTGGCAGACACACCTCTGCAGAGCTTTTCTCTGGTTATGGATTGTCTTAGCTTGAGGAGACACTTTCTAGACTAATTTTATATCTACTTTACTTGGCTATTTTTAATTCCTTTCTCTAAAATGATTCTGCCTCTACTGCAGTGAAAGAGAACTCTCAGTTGCTGTGCATGGCTGTGGGGCACCACTGAGGGCAGCGACAAAACCACTCCAGTGCTCTCAGCACCCCGGGGAAGGCTCAGACTGGAAAATCCACACTGTGCCCCTGCAGAGAAGGTGCCACTTCCAGGGATGGCTGTCCCTGGAACAGTGTCTGTGCAGGGATTCAGCCTGGCATCACAGAGCACTCCCACAGGGTGTGCTGGAAGAGCAGCACTGACCTCAAAGGCATGAAAAAGCAAAGACAAGGCATCCTGGAAAATGTTATCCATATGGATAAGGAGAAACTAGTGCTTTAATGCCCTTGTTTCCCATTGGAAATGCCTGGGTGTAACCCTGCTTTGCTGTTTGCCACAATTTTTGGTTCTCCCTCCTTTTTTTCCCTTCAAAAGTACTGAACAAGCAAATGAGAGAGAAACAGCAGCTTGAGCAAGGTGAGATTTCTTTTCTATGCCTACGTGTGTGTTAGCTGAGGATGAGAGAGATGTGGAAATTGTTTTCTAAGCAGGATTCTTCTATGGTCTATGAAAATAACACAATTAGTGTTTCTAGCTCCTGAGAAGACTATAAATAACGTGCAGATATAGGAAACACAGGCAATGGTAGGGAAAAGCTACTTCCAACTCCCACCACAGAGCAAAATCCCATTATCAAACTCTTTCCAAATCACTTCAAGGTATTTAGCTGGTGGAACTGAACTTGCTCCAAATCTTACAACAGATGAGGCTTTAAACCAGAAACTTCAGAATTATAAATGCTTTACAAGTGATAGAAAACCCAAGGCTGAAGGTTTTGCTGCATTGCTCTCATCTTCTACAGTCGAGACCATCACCTGAGTGTATGAATGCTAAACCCCTCAGTCTGTGCTGTTCCTTCCTCATGACTGGGTCTGAAACAGGGATCTTTATATGCAAATTTGCTAAATTATACTGAATGAAGGCAGATTTCAAAGAAACAAAGCCCTACCACTTTAAGAGTCTCTCCAATTTGTTTTTAAATACTGTATTGTTTTAAACCAATATAGTCTCAGTGATTCAATTAGTCTCTGAAAGCACTAAAGGCAGCCTCATGAGGCAAATTAGACAGGGGTTTTATAGCAGAATTAATATGGCAAATCCTCATATCATGTGGAGCTTTATGTGCTTGTAAATGTAAAAAAAAAAAAAAAAACTATGAAAGGTGAACTCTGGAGTATATAGTGGAATTACTATCATTGCTCCAGGATCTCACAGCATCTGGAATTGCTGTAGTATATTGGAAGTAATTACTAATTCACAGCAGTTCAGGAAAGCTTTCTGACCAAACCCAAGCTTAATCTCGTGAAAAGTCAACAGGAGTAAAGCACGTGCTAAAATTTAAGCTTTTAATTTCTTTCCTGAATCAGGGCTGTCCTTACGTTTAAATAACCAAGGTCTGATGCCTGTGCACCATTTATCTTTGTATTCAAATCTACATGAGGGATCCTACAAAGCCAAAGATAACTAGTTCTGAATGTATGTAACATTCCACATGCATTTCTGTACAAGAACTCATGCAATATTGGCATTAATACAGATTCACTCTATGCTACAGCTGAAATGCTCACTGACTTCTACTGCCCAGGCATTTCTACCTAGAAAATTGCTTCTTAAAACTTGGGAGTTTGACCTCATACCCTGTTTTCTTTGTGGCTTCTGCTGGTTTGAATGGCTATTTTTCCCACTGAACAATTTTTTTTAAAAATTATTTTAGGCCTTTTCAAGGTCTCCCCAATTCCCTGAAGGAATTGCTGAGCTCAGCCCCATCACAGGATGATCCTCATGCAAACAAAGCTGCACTCCCAAGGGAGAGCTGGCAGAATCAGGTTTTAGATGTGTCACCAAGTGCAGCTCAGGAAGAAGAGCTCAGTGATTTCTTAGTGATGCTCCACCAGGAAGAGCATCTCCAAATAACCAAACACAGCTTTTGGCAGGGAGGAAAGGAACTCCTTCTCAACAGCCATCCAAACCAAGGATCATTCCTGCTTTTCTCTTACACAAACTGCACTCCCAGACGCTGGGTGAAAGCATCTCCCAGCCTCCTTTCCTACCACCACCAGCTCAGGCTGCAGAGAGCAGCCCAGGAGAGCAAAGATTTGGGTTTCCTGGTGGATGTGTGGTGAGTGTCCTGCACTGGGCAGCAAGAGAACCTGGATGGGATTGCATGGCTGGTCTCCTGGTTCATCTGAGGAAAGGTGGCAGGACAAGCTGACCCTGACTGTGACAGGAATGGCCTCTGTCCCTGTGTGACAACACCCTGGACTGCAGGCCCAGTCCATCCATGGCCACTGCTCAGGGTCCCTGGAAAGGCAGAGACTCAGGGAGGGACTGTGAGATCACCAACAGAACAGGGGAGAGGGTAAAAGCATGTCAAATGCTCTGTCCCACTAAAGCTTTCCCTAAGACAAAAGCTCTGATGAATAATACTGTTATTAGCATAACCAAGGCCTTTGACATCCTTATGCTTAAAAAAGTCCTTTTTGCTCATGACCAGTGTCTACAGTAGCACTCACAGGATTAAACAGCCAAAAATTAGCACCCATAACCAAATCTGCACCCAGAATATTTCAGCACCTTCTGTTAGAGGATCTGAAAGCACTTGACAAATGTTAACCAACATTTGGCCTCACAACCCCCAGTGAGGTAGAAGAGAGCTGTCCCTGCAGGGACAGACAGACAGATTGAGGCACAGGGTTACTCAGAGACCTGCTCCCATTCAGACACGAAATTCAGCAATGCCAAGGGCTCAGAGGTGTGCTGGCTACTGCACCCCAAGCTTTGTCCACAGCACCCTCCTTCCCCCCACAAACCCTCAACACGAGCCCTTAGCCTGTGAACTAGCCCCAGGATTCTATTTACAATATTTAAAATGACCACTTAGCAGTTGTGCAGTCAGAGAGTTACTCAATCAAACAAAGTCATCAGTGAGAACAAATGGTTTCTTGTGCAAAACTCTGGGTGTAAATGATCATGCACTAACACTACTGGGTGCAAATTTGGTGCATGATAACTCTGACCCCTTGACAATTCCCAATCCTGGCCTCTCTCTGATAAATCTCTTTTAAAAAGTTGCATTGTAAGTATGATCACACGAGCCTTAAAGATGCAGCCTGCACAGATTGTTTCATCCCAGCAATGCAAGCAAACAAAACGTGGAGTGGCTTTGGGAACAACCCAGCGTTCATGGAGCATCAAACAGCACAAGGATAAAACCCATCCTAATCACAAGGGGTGCAAGGCAAGAGGGAGTAGGTGTCTATGTTGGAAAAAAAAGGCAAATAGGGCAACAAAGAGAGACTTGATTGCACAGATTTCGTTTAGGTAAAGTTCTGCAAGAATCAGTTTCATCAAAGCTTATTCCATGAGGGAGGGAGGCAATGGCAGCTGGCTTAGGACAAAGCTTCGGCGCATAAAAACCACCAGCCCTGCGTGAGGAGATGAACTTTGCATTCTGGAGGAGGCATTACTGATTAATAAAAGCAAAAGCTTTCTCTAAATACAGCGAGTTTGTTTTTCTCAGATAGAAGAGTTTCTTAAAATACGGGTTTTAGAACACCACAAAACTTCATTTGCTATATAAGTAGAGAATCTGGCCATAGTTAGGAATACTGAAGTGTAAAAAACCAAATATGTAGTCTTAAACATTACAAAAACTATCAAAACATTCAATATTTTGAATTGACCATTTTTCCCCCCCTACACGTGTCTGTTTTGGCAGTGATGACAAGATTTCTAAACTGAGTTGCTGTTATTGTTGCTCTGCAGTTGTGGTTGGTTTTTTTTGTACTTTTTTTTTTCTGAACATATTTTTTAAACAAAAGAAAATCACCAGCTTTTATAAAAAAGAAGGAGCTTGAATCCTTACTCCCAAAACACAGATACAAGGTTTTCCTTTATAAAAAGTGTATTGATTTTTTGCTATAAAAAGTGACCTATAGGGTGTCAAACCTGAAAACAAATTCTCACAGTGTTTTCAGTGTTGGCTGTTCACAAGGCATTACTGTTACAAACAGAGATAGAGAGATACCATAGGGGAGGTATAAATACTTGTTACCAGCTAGCAGCATCCTTGGATTGCATGTGGAAGGTGTTCTACTCCAGGTAACTCAGCTGATTTATGGTTTTTTTGCTTGATTATTAAAAAAAAAAAAAAAAGCCAAGCAATATTTGAATAATTTGAATTATTGTACTAACCTTACTTAGCATCTGACACTATCATTCCTCATCTCATCCAAGCTTCTGCTGGCATATTAAGCATCAAACTAGAAAGTCCTTTTCCTTCCTGCCCTCCACAATAAAACCAAGACTCGCTAGAATGCAGGTGCCAAAATTTGGGATGTGAATGAGGAGCAGGTGAGCTGGCAAAGGCTGGCAGTTTGCACAGGTGGAGAACATCATCTGCTCTACTCCATCTTGCAAACTGCTCAGCAAGGGCTCCATTTGCACACCTCCAGGGGAACTACTTCACTATCACTAGGAAAATCACATGGTTGCAGCAGAAGAAGAAATAACAGAAGAAAATGGGAAATGCACAGGGTTGTTGGCACGTCGGCCCCAAATTTCTCACAATGCCCATTTTGCATCCCTGTAACTTAGAAGAATGGTATCCCTCTATCTCTAGAGACTGGCAGGTGGTGGTTTGTGGCACAGAGAGGATAAATCACAGAACAAAAATGACATATAACCGTGTCCTTTGACTTGAAAGCACCAGTCACCTATCTGCTTGTTCTGGCAGAAGCACTTTGCTGCATCCCAAACACAATATGGACATTGAGCTCCCTGTGGCTCTACATGGAATCCCCGAGGGAATCGGAGTCATCCAAGGACAGAGGCAGGTACAAGTCCTGTAGGGAGAAAGGAGAAAATGTTAACTCTCACCATCAGCTCCCACCCTTGGCCACGCAGAGGAAGCAGCTGAGTGGCTCAGTTATGGGCAGGTCAGGGGGTGGGAGGCTCCTGCACTGGGGGCTGGGCTGGGCTCACCAGAATCCAGGGAGTTCAAGGCTAAAATCAAGGCAGGCTCCTTGCACAAAGGAGCAAGAGCATCCCTGCTCCTGCTGACTGTCCAGGGATAAGTTTGAGAAGTGGTTTTTTATTGTTCTGGATCAACATGTCCGTTCCAGCACATGCATGAAAGAGCAGCACCTTGCCTTCAACACATCTCTTTAAACTTAAATCCACAATAAAGAGTCTTACCTTGGTTTGACAGCTGCCCTCAGGACAAATCTCCAGGAAAATCACATGTTCCATGGTTTATTCTTAATTTTAAGTAACTTCTAATCAGTTGGAAGGGTTAAGAAAATAATCCCAAATTTATTATTTGGAGCAAATGCTCAGTGTAAAGCTTTTCCAGTGTCCCTTTCTGGGGTAACTATTTTATTCCACTTGTTTAAAGTTCTGTGTGAGACAAGGTACAGGAACCAGTTCGAGGGCTAAAGCTCTCATAGGACCTTTTTGAACTCTGACCCACACAAAAGTAGTAACTGTAAGCAAAATCATGAAAAACCCAAATATTCAGGAAGGAAATTCACAGAACTCTTGATACAAGGAGAGGTAAAATAGGACTTTGTGGTGAACTCAACCTAAGCATTTATCATTTGAGCTTTAAGGGGAAAAAAGAAAAGCGATTTCATCGTAAGCAGGAAATTGCTCCTGGGAGAAGGACAATGATGCATGAATATTCTGGTAAGCTAAAATGCTGCATTTCTGTTTGCTGATTGGCTTAACTTAGTGGAGAAAATCATAGCTGGGTTGGCTTTGCCCTCAGCAGTCCCCATCTATTACAAATGGTCTTGGGGCTGCACTGGAAAGGTCATAAATCAGCCAGCTGAAAACATACATAAAACATGAAAAAGGTGAGTTTTACTTGTCTTGACCAAGAAGCAAATCCTCATCTCCAGAGTTCTAAATGAGGTGGTGACTGGAAAGTATTTTATGCCCTTGATGCTAAAGCAAAGAATGCAGTTTACAGCATGACTTCTGCTGAACTGCTGAACTCAGACCATGGGCCAGATTCTGTTCTCAATTATAAACTTGATTATTAAAAGGACACATTATGTTAAAATTGGTGTGTATCCTCAAACTTAGACTGAGCAGCTGAGAACAGAGCGAGGTCCTGAGGAAAACAGAGCTTTCACTTGGATTCAGCTATGCCTGTGTTAAACAGAATTAGTTCAATCCCTGCAATCTGGCCCACGGTGGGCTCCACGTGGCTGCTGACTGCAAAACCTCAGCACCATCAGAATTTTTAAATTACTCTTCAAAAACTTCAAGTGAATGCTTTCAAAGTCACACTCAGGCTGAGAGGTGCATTCTGATCACTAAAGAGAAACCCCCCTGACTTCCTCTTACACCCACATTTGTGTTCAAGCTCCAGTTTCCATATAAAGTGAAAACTGTTGGAAGCAGCACTGTGGCTACTCCAGAAATGCAAAAGCCCACAGAAATGAAAGTCTGAACTCAGCACAGAGTGGCCCTGAATAACAGGAACTGAAAAAGCTGTGACAGCTGCTGTACCTTTTAAATAAATCAATGCATGAATTATCCATGAGGCAGCACAGGTCTCCTGATCTCTGCCAGGATGCTGTGCTACCTGTTAGCCACACTGTCTGTGACCAGCAAAACCAGCTACTCTTCCACAACACAATTACCACACCAGCTGTAAGAATCACCTGCTTCCTGTAAAACAGAGCATGGCCTTAAATAATTTAAAAAAAAAAAATTCTTGTGGAGCATCATTAAAGTGGTATCTTAGAGCTCCAGTAACATTTGCTTTGCTACTGCTGTTTAGTGGGCCTGATGTGCCAGCACTTGAGGCTTTTCAGGAGAGGAGGGTTTACATGAAACCACATCCATCAGTGACTTTTCCAAATAGTGGCACAAGCTCACGGTCAAGTTATCTCCCCTGATCCCTCTGGTGGTCTCCAGCACACATTAACAGCTCCAGGGGAGGAATCAGACCAATGGTTTGTTCACCACCTTGCCCTAAAGCACAACCCTTACAGGTAAAGGGCCAAACTCCACTGTTTGGACATCAGGAGTTGTTGCTGTTCTTCCAGAGAACATGGCCATGACTTCAGTGTGACACCAATCCGATGGACTGAGGCAGAAGGAGATGTAGTAAGGTATAAGAAACGTAATACCTTGTGCTTACGGAGGCTCCCTGGGCTGGTGGGCGTGGAGATCGGGGACTGCTTGGATTTGGGTGTGGACAGCTGACTGCTGGAGGTCCCGTTGGCTGGCAGAAAACAAGACACAAGCTGGAAATCAGGCAAGCAAGGGGAAGATTTTTCTCCTCTGGGGAGATGGAAGGTCTCCATATATTTAACACAGAAATACGATGGTTTATTCATGTTAGGCAGGAGGAAAAAACCAAATGAACAGCATAGCTGTAAACATAACTCCAGGATTTCAGCTGCTCAGGGTGACTGCAAAATACAGTGAAATACAAAATAAATTGAAGGAGCAACATTTCACACAACAAACATTCACCAAGTCGATCCAAGACACACAACACCAGAAAAAGAGAAAGACAATTTCTGTGTTCTCAAGCAGTTTAAGGGCATGAGTAGAAAACAGAGCCTGAAGATATCCTGAACACTACACTAGCAATGTCAGATGCCAATTATACACATTAAAAATTAGACAAACAACAGCCTGGAATGCCCTGGCTGTAGTTTGCTGTGGGTGGGATTAAATGACCAAAGAGCCCGATGGAATTACGTTTTCAATTGTAACAGCTGAATTTGCAAATCATTACTAAAAGTCATGAAGTACTTGAGTGTCTGGAGGAGACTGCAGAAGGGTATGAAGTATCGTTGAGTAAGACGTGTGAATGTTGTATTTTTAAGAGCAAAACCAGCACAGCTCTTGCTTTAATGCCTAAGAAAGCCTCACCCCTCTTTGCTACCTCCTTGTGAGAAACGGGAGTAGCTCAGGATTGTGGCAAAGGTAGAGGTCAAACAGGTGAGTTCAAAAGTGAAAAGAAACATGTGCTCAAAGCCCCAGGACAAAGGAGGAGCTGGCAGCAGCTAAAGCTGCTCGGATGCAACAAATCCGTGGTGATGTGGCTCCTCTGCCTTCACATCCATCATTTCCATGCATTTCCTCCTGTTGAAAGAGGAGGTTATTCATCACACACAGCTTTTTCCCTATTACAAATGCACCTTACTGAGGAAATTGGTATTTTTAAAAGGTGCTAGAAATAATGATTTATAGATAATTGGGGAACAGAGTGACCCTTCACCTCCCTGTCCCAGTCAGGCCATTCTTTATTGGTAGGGAGAAAAATCCGTTCTGGAAAGGCAGAAGCTGTTTCCTGCTGGCCCCTGCACTGTGCTGTGCCACTCTTCACTGTGCTCCAGCTCTACAAAATGAGCTGCCCTCCAGACTGGTGGGGAAAAAAAGTAGAGTTCTCTAACTATATGCCAAATAATGAAAGCAATTCAGTAAAAAAAGGACTTCTATGTCTTTCATGTTTTATTTCACTGAGTGAATTTGTGTTTCCTATTAAAGAAAATGTGGGGAACAAGAGGACTGATACAATCTCTATTAGCTAGAATCAATTTCCAATTTCTAAAATGCCTCTTTCTTTATCTTCAATTGTCACTGATCCTTCCTAAGCTGAAGAATGCCACCTAACAACTCTGCAAGAAACCCCAATTTCCCTTCCACAAACAAGAAGACTGGAACAACAGCAGAGTCAGTGTGCAGCAAAACGAATGTAACTGCTGCAGGGCAGGACAGAAATTCCCTAATACAATGAGAGTTTTAAGTGCTACAGCAGGGATGTAAATATTTTATGAGCATCAACAAAAAACCAGATGTGACATCCAAATCAGAAATGGAATGAGACGGATGGATATCATTACAAATACAGCAGAATTCTGCAGCAGGAGCAACAAAGAAGAAGCCCAGTTTAATTTTCTCTGTCTGCTAATGAAGAATAGTGTTCATAAGCACACTTGCCTGCTTTTCCCTTGAACTGAAATGCAAGAAAATAAGAGGAGGCAAAGAGCAGATCCCAGGTGGTGCATAACGCTGCTGCTCCAGTAAAATCTGCTGATGATTTAGGGTAGCTCAGGATCTCACCTAGCTATTAGGAACTGTGCTTTAGAACCAGCTTTCATTTCAATTCTTCAGGATTTTTTCCACCACGTTGTTCTCTGTGCATTATGGCTTATTCATGGCACCGTATTTGCTCTGCAACATCAATTTACCTCAAAGTGCATATGGCATTTTCTTTAACTGCATGAGCACGTGCACCTTTTTCCATAGGATCCCCACCTCCCCCGTGCACGAGGCAGTTTGTACTCAGGAGAGAAACCAGGCTTGTCCAGCACACGAGAGGGAGGATGGAGAATATTCCTGTCATGTTTGAGATGGCCATGAGAGATCCAGGTAAATGGAATTCTCTCTCTGCTTCCCCCACAGATGTTTTAGAATCACAGAATGGTTTGGGTTGGAAGGGACCTTAAAGTCCATCCCATTCCACCCCTACCATGGGCAGGGACACTTCCACTGTCCCAGGCTGCTCCCAGCCCCAATGTCCAGCCTGGCCTTGGGCACTGCCAGGGATCCAGGGGAGCCACAGCTGCTCTGGGCACCCTGTGCCAGGGCCTGCCCACCCTCACAGGGAAGAATTTATTTTTAATATCTAAACCTGGCATCCTTCAGCTTAAGTCCATTCCCCTTTTGTCCTATCACTTTATACCCTTATCAAAAGTCCCTCTTCAGGCTTTTTTTAAGCCCTTTTTTAGCCAGATTTCTCATATGGAATTGCTCCCTGAGTGTTGCTCAGGCTTGCTGGGATGACTGGGGCTCTGGATCCGAATTTCCAGTGGTGATAAGCACCAAGACCTGCATATGAGGTTAGTGAGGTCCATCTTTTGAACTCACATTTCTATCCACAAACACAACTGAAAAAAGCACAACCCACATTGAGTGCTCAAAATGTGTGGAGATATCTATTTCTACTAATTTGTAAAACAAGGTTAAAAATCCGTGCTTGATTAGGGTTCCCAGGGTTCTGCAGATGAGATCCCAGTCTGAGGAGCTTGTACACCACAAGAATGAGAGGACAGACCATGAAATCCATGGATAGTTTTGTCTCCAGGTCAGGGTTTGAAGTGCCACCAAGAAAATAAAGAAAGGGAACAAGCAGAACAAGCACAGCATGAAGCAAATGAAGGAACAGCAGCTTGTTCAGTGAGCACGAGCCTTCCTGCCCTTCAGGACAGGAAAATAAAGCCTTGGGAGTGGCAGAACTCAGATTGCACAGGGATCCTTTGCTCTGGCTCTCCAAACTTCCAGGCACTCAGCTCTGCAGCGCTGGCACTCTTTTCCCACCGTGTTTGATGGGGGGATCTCTCCTGGGTGTGCCCCACGGGCTGGCAGCAGGGACAAGCAGGGACAAGCAGGGACAAGCAGGGACAAGCAGGGACAAGCTGCTCTCTCCCTGTGCCATTCCCAGGACATCTGCTGCCTCTTGGACACACTCACACATAACAACCCCGGGGAGCAGCCCTGCAGCCAGGACAGACGGACACTCTGGGTCTGTTTGCTAATTGCTGCTGCCTGGTGAATGTGCTTTTGTCCCTCTGTCCAAACCCTGCCATTCGTGGGCTGAGACACTGAGGTCCTGCAGCAGCCTCAGAGCCCAACTCGTGTTCTTCCCGAGCCAAATCAAGGCAAAGACATTTTCAAATTTCAGTTCAGGTACCTGTGACTCTGTCCTGGTTTTAAAAATCACAAGCTCTCCTACCACAGCACATGGGTTTTTTTACAGCTGAATCCTTGTTTGGTTTGTCAGTTAGTGTAAGATAAATTCATATTGTTTCAACAAAGAAAGAATGGCAAATGACATCATTATTTTCTCTCCTGTATTTCTCCCCTGAGATTTAGCTCTGGCTTTTGCTTGGTTTGACTTATTATTGGAGCAGTCTGTTAAAGAAATGTTGCCAAACTTCATTCTGACCCTATTCCATTTAAATCTCAGGGATCAGAGCAGCAGCACAGAGACTTCTCTCCTCATGCCCAGTTTTCCTCTGTCATGTTAGGAGAAGAGATTGGATGGTGCCCTGCAGGTGTGGTTCAGTGTGGATTTCACTGCTCTAAGCTGTGCCTTTTAGCAAAGCTGACTCCAGAGGAAGAAAAATTGACTCTAGAAATACATAGAAGCTTTGCAACTCCAATTTTGCCAGAAATACACTGGCATTGCTTAGGGAGTGTATAAATATGGGTTGGGGGTTAGTGAGGGAAGGGAGAAAGGTTTTCCCTGGGAATACAAGGACTGGGGTATGTTCCCATCTCCTTAAATCAAGACACTTCTTTGTTCTTCATTCATTAATTTAATTTTGATTCATTCATTCATTTAAATGACTGCATGGTAAGTAAAGAGAAAAGCACGGTGCCAAGAAACCAATGTTTAAAATGCTTCTGTGGATTATCTACCTCACTTTTTGGATATCCTGGGAGCTGAAGGGCTCTGGCTGCCTAAAGGGATTGAGTTTTTCACACTGAGGCCATGACACCTCACTGTGAGGTGGGTTCAGACTTCTCTCACCCAAGGATTTACCACCAAACCTGCACTGGCATCAGTGCCCAGCTATGTCACAATGGCCCTGGAGACAGAAACGTACACAGAAAAGGAGACAGAACCTACAAAACCTACAAAAAGGATACAGAAACCTCCACAGAAAAGAACTGGAAAGAACAGAAACAACACAGAACCAAGGAAACTCTGATGACAACCACAGCAAAATGAAAGGCAACACAAACAAAGGGTACAAATCGGTGAGAGAGCAAACATATAGCAGAAATATTGAATATATTTGAAGTAAAACTGCTTTTAAATAGTTTCACAAATTAAATGGGTGAGATTCTGTGGGGAAAAAAATAGGTCAGATCATCTTTTATTAATCAGACTTCATTCAGCTTTCTTTGCTTTTTGAATGTGACAACTTCAAAATCCATCTAAACGTAAATATTGATTCTTAAACAATGTGTAAATCCACTTAATTTATTACCAATTCAATACAAGAATACAAAATGGTATTCTTTTCTCTCTCTGTCCTGAGAAAACAACAATCTTCTATTTTTCAGTGCTGAAAGAGTTCAGTCTTTTTTATTCTCATTAAGCAGGACAAGTGCCATTTTTTCCTTTATTGAAATTACAGGAAAGCACGAAAGACCCTTGTCTGGACAGATTAAAGAAACCTGATTTGCTCTTCATTACTGACCTTAACTCCAGGAACTGGTCATTGTTCAGCCTTTCTGGCTGTTTTAATCTCCCTCTGAAAAGCTCTGCTAAGTGTGTTCATTAAAGCTCATCAGATGAGTCACCATCCTGGGCCCGGAGTCACTCACTCAGTTACAATCAGGCACACAATAGTTGCCATTTCAGATTAAACTCTATGTTCATGCACTGGAGTCTGGTTCTGGTGGGAATCAGCACCTGATGCCTGTGGAGAAGGTTTGAAGCTGTTCCACAGCTCATGCAGGAGCTGACTGCCACATCACTGAATGGTACTTTTGGGTTTTTTAAATAAACGTCACGTTTCCCATCGTGCCTTCAATGTGCCTACACAGCTTCAGCACACGTTTGGGATTGTGAAAGTGGTTTCGATTATGGCAAGCCTGAGTCTGAGGACAGCCAACAATGTGATCTTGAAGAAAAACTTTATGAATGCAAAATCACCTTAGAGAGAAATAATTTTTTAAAAAACAGAGTCTTGGCACGTGCCAACCAATTTCACACTGCCTCTTTATGTAGCTGAAGAACACCCGCACACCCTGAACAAATGAACTGCTTCCTGGGGGAAACCCTTCTGACTATTGCCAAGAGAATTTTACATCTAATAATCCCACTTCTACTGATGGGCAGCTGTTGTGTGATGTTCCCATACAATATGCAGTATGTTAGCATGAAGGTGAAAAGGAATTTCTGGTTTATACCACCTGTGTGGATGCTGTGGGACACCTGAACTCAAGCTGTGAAGCTCTCCTGGAATTCTGATCTGCTTAATTGGTGATTTGGCCATTTTAGTGAGAGGCCATGTCTGGTTCTCTTTTGGAACTGAACAGGCAGGCAGGTGAGAGATCAATCATAACTCTAGAAACTCTCCATGACTCTAAAAACTATCAGTTACCAGAATTACTGCAATATGCAGCCCAGCCTTGGCCTGACAGCTCTGCAGCCCTCCAGGTGTGCTGCCAACCCCGGTGCTACTGAGGAAGGAGGGAGGCATTTCAGAAGTGCAAGCTGCTGCAGCAAATTAGGATTCCCATTTTCCTTCTCTTCCTTTACTGAATGAGTGTCTCAGTGTCAGATCAATAAACCCATCAGCAGTTCTGCAATTGCAAGGTCACTGGTCTGCTTTAAATAATGATTGGAAGGAGCCACTCCTGACCCGTGCAATAATCACCACTTGCTTTGCACAGGAGGTTACTCTAAATCCCTCTGTGTCTCCAGGGACCATCTGGGAGCACTGTGGGCCTTGATTTCCTGCCTGGGGAATGGAAACTTCTTTTAAAATGTTGTTGGGGAAGGAGTCTGTGAGACTGTGGGGGGGACAACCTCAAGCCACAGCTGCGCTTCTCCAACCAGGGAATTCCCTCCCAATATTTATTAAGTGCCCCTGTAGCTTCTTGTTTCCAAAAGACACCCGAGTTTCCTCTGCAAACACACAGGGAGTTGGTGCTTTTCCCTTGAGCAGAGTTAAAAGCAGTCACCAAGGAACAATCACTCACCATCTTGGTGGTTACCTGAATCGGCCGGGGACTTGCTGCGGCGCATGGGCCCGGGGCTCTTGGCCGAGCTCTTCTGAGGGGTGGGGGAGGATTTGCTGCCCGTGGCACCTGCTGGGCTCCCCTTCATCACCCGGCACTCTGGGGAAACACAAACCCCCCTGGTTATGGCCCTGCTGCCCCTGGACACCTGGTGTGAAACACCCACGGGCAGCTCAGCGCCTGGTCCCCAAAGAGATGCAGAAAATACCAAGGGCGAGGGAAAAGCTGATCTCATCCCTTGTTCTCCAGGGCTCAAAGGAGATTTTTTAAGGTGAGGGCAAAAAGAAGAGCTCTGCTCCTCTAGAGGAGGTGCTGAGACTCTGTAGGTGTCAGGCTGGCTCCTACCTCTGTCCTACCAAACATTTTCTGCCCTTCCCCTTCCCTTGACTCTCATTAGCAAAATAAAAATGGTCAGCACTGATTGAAGGAACACTCAGGCCAAAAAAATCCATTTATTATTATTAATTTGGCGTAACGCTTCTGTGAAGACCCAGTAATAGGAATGGTGAGTGCCCTTTCTGCAGGTGCAGAAAGCCAGCAAGCAGCTCAGGGTGTGATGCAAACTCTCCCAGTGGCAGATGGGGCAGCTGCCCCAGGAGGCTTTCACCCAGCTGGGATCAGCCTCTTCTGTTCTCAACAAGCTGCAGCTTCTCAGATGCAGAAAGAGAAGAAGACAAAATGGTTTTACAAAGCACATGCTCCGTCCTGGCCACTCGTCCCTTTCAGAAAGGTTCGTATAAACAGGCCCAGCGGATTTATGTCCTGGAAGATGTGAGCAGATGAGAGCCCCAACTGTGCTTTCTTAAAAAATAAATAGGCCAGGAAGAGTGGAAAATGTAAACATGATCTACAGGGTCTTGCAGAGGGGAACTGAAATGCTAACAAACCTCCATGTGTCCCAGGATTTCAGGCATGCCTGATCTTCAGATCCAGGCTTTATTTACACTGAGAGCTAACAGAAAAAGAACTTTCCACCCCTCAAGTTATTAACTTAACCCAGTTAAGAAGGCAATAAAAAAGGGATTTCCTTTTTGTCAAATGTTCGCTGGTCCCACCTCATCTCCTCCAACAGCTTGTCCTCACCAAGACGTGAAAAATGTGTCCTTTTTACAGATGTGAATTACGTGTTCCACATGCAGGCCTTTTTTTATGGAAAAGTTCAGCTCAGCTCCACATGCTCCACACTGAGGACCCCCTGGAATGGATTCCCCAGTGGAATTTAGGCAGCACAGAGCAGATAAATAATTGGTCAACCGAAAGCAAGCTGTCTGACCTAAATGTATGTGTTATTTAATTATATATCAGTATATCTACGAAAGTGTAATTGCCTTAAATTTTTCCCCAGGCTTTCCTCATTCTCAGCCAGCCAAGGGTCCGTCCCTGCTCCTTCCGGATGGTTTGAGAGAGTTTTGCTGTTGGGTCATGCAGCACAAGAATGTGAGGAGAGGAGGCTTTGTGCTCCAGGGATGCTGCATGGCAAGAATTAAACCTACAGCCAGATTATCTTCTTTCCTGCTAAATCGATTTTGTAAATTGTAAATCAGGGATAGAAGAAGTAGTGGGTTTTTTCTTCAGAAGTAATTGACTTCTCACAGATGATGTCACTGAGAGGCTTGTAGAGGTCCAGCACCAATACAGCCCCAATTTTTTATACATGAAGAGCAGAGCTGATGTTGTGAGGGGACTTAAAGGGTGTCAGGCAGCTGTGTTTAGTCACCTGAATTACGTACTAAAAAAAAAATAAACCTAAAAAGTAAAAATACTTCATGTTACGTCTTTGCAAGAGCTTCCAAATTTATCTTCTTCCCAGGGGAGTAATTCCTTGGAAGGAAACCTGGCTTTGCCTTTTCCAGTACAGAAAGGCTGACTCTGAAGAATTCCTCCAGCTCAGCCCTTGGCAAGTGTCAGTACACCAGAGGCAATCCCTGAGTTTTTGCAGGAGGTGGAAACCTGGCTGTGCTCAAGTTGGTGTAAACAGGTCTCTAAATGTCACCAAAGTGTGACATTTCCATGATGCTGAAACCAGTGGGTACAAAAGGGACAGAGCAATGTCATCTGGAAGATGCTCAGCAGCAGGGATTAGAGGGTGGAAGCTGTGGTGGGCAGCCAGGAGGAAAAAGATGACATAATCCTCTCTTATGCTGTTTCTCTTTTTGTTTCCTGATGTCCTGCCAGAGTGAACATAATAACCAGCAATCCTGGTGTGTGTCATCCAAACAGGCAAGAGAAATTTCCCCATGACAGAGGAGATTTTAGTAAGTGACACTCATCTGCAAAACCTCAGGCTTTAGAGTTCTCCCAGCAGCCTCTGACTGGGATTGAGGAAGGGTGATGGGTGCACAACAGGAAAACGGTGCTGAGGCTCCTCATCTGCTTCCTGAGAGCTGCAAGGCTCCCCTGAAAACACCTCTGGGACCTGCAGCTACTCTGTGCCTTCCCAACAGCAAACCTGGCTTCTTTCTGCTGGAGAAATCCAAGCTGGAAAAGTGAGCAGTGACCAGCAGTGTAGGCAGAGAGCTGGGCTTTCCATCCAGTTGTTCTGCCAGGACTGCATCCAAACTGTTTTCCAGCGTGGAGCTCCCTGTGGAGCTGACTCAACTGCTGAGTGGTAAAAAACAATGTGAAGCTCAGCTTACAGATCATTTCCCCAGCCCCAGACAGGCTTTATTCTCTGCCTGCAAAGTCTCAGCTGAACCTTGGAAACTTTCTTTGAATTACCCAAGACCATCAAACGGGTTCATCTGGAGTACACAGGTCAGAAGAACCAGCACTAAAATAAAACCAGGCTTGCAAAAGAGTGATAAAAACCACGGTGTTTGAAGATTAGAGGCTGCTTAACTTCCTGGCATCCAGCAAAAATCCTCTTTGGTCCTCAATGCTGAGGCACTTTGCAGCACACAGGACAGCGTGGGGCTTGTGTTCCTCATACAGCACACCCAGAGCTTTGGGAAGTGACCCTAGATGCTTGGAGACCACATTTTCTTTTAGTTTAAATGGTCAAAATGGCATTAATTTCCTCTTGCTGCACTCACTGGCACCTGCAGACAGGTGGGTACAGCCGCCAGGTGGGGTGGGTGATAAGTCCTACAAGCAAGCTCTGTATATTCTGTAAAATCAAAGATTTCATGGCTTAACTGATCATAGAGACTCACATTATTACAGACTTCTGCTGGCAGTGGTAACAAGGAAAAACAATGGTGCTGCCCCAGTCATGTCCCCCAAAGAGGGAATTATTGCCCTGCTGTTTGAATCAGCAGAAACAAGCAGTGGAAATGTGATTTATTTTTTTTTTAACTGTTGCTTGTTCCCATTTTTAATATGCATGTGTCTACATAAGATCATTAGCTCTCAAGAAAAATGTATCTATCTGACTGTAACTGGAGAAAATTGAAAGTATAAACACTCCCAGATTTTGCAGTGAATGTCAAAATGCTGTAGGAATTAATCTATTCTGACTTGGGCTACCTCAGTCAGTATTTGCCTGATTATAGTATCTGCTGACTGGATAAGTCTCACAAAAGGACATTAAATTCCATGTACAGGGTCTTAAAAACCAGAACAAAAGCATGCAGCATTATTATCAGATGTAAGTAAGTGAATGGCAATGAAATAAAACCACAGTGTGTGTTTGATGTTACCGCTTTCATCCAGGGAAAAGTCATCCTGTGCATAGCGGAATTTTTCTGGACCACAGGCGATAAACACATCATCATCCCCAAAGAAATCGTGGAGACAGGTCACCTACAGAGAGAGCAAAGTCATTCATTTTATTTTTAATTGGCAACACTCTGATGTGGCTTAGCTTGCACTGGAGCAGAAGGGGGCTCTGCCCCTCTGCTCTTCCCCCATCCCGTGTTCATGGGGTCCTGCTTTCCATAGGTGCTCATCACACAACTTCCCTGGGCAAGTCAAGTGTAACAGAGTCATTCAAACAAAAGGAGAAAAAAACCCCAAACAAGTCCCTTGCAAATTGCAGGAGGTTTGGCATTTCCCATCAGCAGTCACCAGAAGGAATGACACAGCTCCTTCTAAAATGAGAACAGAGGTGCCCTCATGGTTGGCAGGGCTGTGACACCACTGCCCATCATGGGGAGAGTCTTGGTACCTACAGAGCCTAAAAACTCAAAGAACCACTGGGTGTAAGCACAGATGTAGAGATGTGACTTCTCCTGAGCAATCCTGATAAATTTTAAAGCCAAAAGGTTTATCTGTGCTATTGATGGAGAGACCCAAAGTATGATAGGACCACTTTCCCACCCCAGCACCATTTCAATCCACAGATTTACTGCAAGTGTTGTGCCAGCCTCTCCCTCACTGAGTGCCTTTGCCATCCTCAACAGGAGGAAGTTTTATCTTGCAGTACCTGGAGCTCCAAACTCTGCCTTGCCTTGCCACATCAAACAGAAGCAAAGCACGAGACGTGGGAGCTCCAGGTCCACTGATTTCATCAGAGAACTGATACCTGGGAGTTTGGAAATGTGAAAATGCATTCAGGTTGCTGGGAGCACTCCAGCAGGAGGGAAGTTTAAAATCCCAGCAGGCTGGAAGCTCCTCCCCATATTCAGCTGGCAGAGATCTGCATTTCTCAAAGATGATGGACTTGTTTTGACAGTTCCTAACAATATCCTGATATCCCAGCCATATACTGACCAAATCTTGTGTCAGGAGCAGCAAAAATGCTCATCTGCTGATGCCATGATAATTTTTTGCCTTCTCTTTTATACCCCTTTTAGATACTTTTTCTATATTCTTAGTGCTTCTAGCCCACATTCTTAGACTCAATGTTTTGTTAAGCCCAGAGCCCGCAGCCCTTGGCAGGCTGGCAGTGAGGGGTCAGAGAGCCCCAGGCACCAAGGGCCTCTCCAGAACACATCCTGTACCCTGAGCTGGGNAAAAACCCTTTTTCCCTTCTCACCGTGTTTGGCTCTTCATTTTAAGACCAGGGAAAGGCATCACTGCAAACACCCCAGTGTGGAACAGCTCCAGCACTGCCAGCCTGGGGCCGCCCACACATCTGAGCACCCAGCAGAGCCCAAGGTGTCTTCCTCAAGTTCCACTTTTCCAGGAAACCATTCCAAGCAAGCACAAGGTCAGCACTGATGTTTCTAACGGAGGTAAGAGCGGAGAGCTGCTGCTGCTGACCAGGGTTTTACCATGTCTGGGCACTGGAAGGGATTGGAGAGAGCACTGGAGATAACCATGGGGGAACTCACTGGAGGCAGAGCTGAATTTCCCTATCTACTGATCTCTTGGAGCTGGACTGTGAAAAGTTAATTTCAAGCTCTAATAAATCAACTATAAAGAAGGCTTTTGGCTATCTTAATAAGGCTCAGTATTTCACACTGGTTAGTATAATGTGTAATTAAAGCACTGCCTGTGAGTGCCAGCACTGGTTAGGATGCCAAACCTTAGTGAAAAGCCTGTTTTTTCACATTGTCATGACTTTCAAAATGGAGCAGGCTGAAATCTGCCATGGCTTTGATCAGAGTTAGAATTTTCTCTGCGAACTCCAGTGAATTCCTATTTCTGATTGCCTAAAATTAGATTGCAAATAGCTAACTCTATCTATAGAGAATTCTCCCAAAGAGAAGATGACATTTCAAACCAGCACTTGGTATTACAGCCCTCCCCCTGAGGATGTGTGGCACTGATTCATTTGCAAATAATTGGGTTTGGCTCAACCCTCAAGTTCCCATCTGAATGCTAAGTACTACACTTATGCCACCGAAAAGACCCGTGGGTTGCTCTGCTCCACTGTGCAGTTAAATCCGTGATCTAAAGTTGGATCAAAAGGCTTCAAAAATTTCCCAGCCTTTTGCAGGAAATCAGGAAGAACCCACAGAAGCTTTTGTTGTCTCCAGGTCAGAAGTCCAAGTGTGGATTTTGTCCTTGACTGCCCACAATCACCCCAAGCAAAAACAAAGTCCATGAAATCAAGAAAACATTCCAATTTTCTTGATCCAAGGGTCCAAACACAATGGAGAAGTCCCAGCGTGCCCAAGGACAGGAATCTGACTGCATGTCAAGCAGAGATACTTGCAATTCACTTTTCTGCATTCCTGTCCCTTCAGAGCACAGGTTATTACAGGTATTTTATATTTTATATAGGTATTTTACACTTTGTAGTTATGAACAGCTGGCTGGCTGAGCACTGGAGGCTGGTAGAGAATTAGATCATCTACTTGCTGAACTCCGAATATTCAGGAAACAGTAACTTCTGTATTTGCCTTCTTTGCTCCTTTTTGGTTTCCTGTTGTACCTCCCATTACTAAAAGCTCACCACAACACAGTGGAAAGGACAGCCAAAACCCAACCCCTCTCTCCTTAAATAGTGCAAAACACTGCAAAATTCAGAAAATAACTGGGGTCCTCCATTATGGGGCCGTAGTTCTGTTGCTTATGTTCACCACGTGTGTGGTATTTTCTATTTACCTTTTGTTTATTCAACTCCAGTCCTTGATCACTGCTCTGAGTCCCTGAAACATGTCCCAGATGGATTCCTGTCCACAGGAAGTCACTGGAGTAAACTTTCTTTGGGAAAACGTGACCTCAGTGCTGGATCTGAGAGCTCCAGAGCCAGCTTGTCTGAGGGTGCATGGAAAAAAGGAAAGCCACCAGGAGAATGCCCTGGATATGCTCATCCCTGAAGGATATGAAGCTGGGAAGTGGGGCCGTGCTGGGATAATGGTTTGAGACCTCATTAAGCAGTATGGAATGTTTAAGGCTTGTTCTTGACAGGCAAGGCCAAACCTTTACCTGCAGTAATGTTGTAGAGGCTTTTAGTGACTCCCAAACAACATTACTGGTCTTCTCTCCATTCTTCAGAAGTCTTTTTTCTCATGTTTTCTCAGTTAAAATAAATAAATAGATAAATAAATAAATAAACAAAAGTAGTACAAGTCTCCCCCAAGCAGTGTGGACTTTTTGAAAGAATATTTTCTGCTGTAGCTGACTCTGATCTACCACTCTAATTATATCCAGTAATTCACCTGGAACACCATGAAAAAAACCTGGAAGAGGATGATAATGTGAAAATAATTTTTTTTAAATGCTGCATTTTGCTTTTAGTTATAAATTTATTAAAGCACAAGACAAACTCCAATAGTAGCCAGATAGTTCAAGGACCGGTTCTGCCAGTTGAAAATGGTGATTTTGTTGGTGACTGTTGCCTTGCACCCTCAGCAATGACACCAGAAACCAGCAAAAACAGGAAGATTTTGTCTTTCTGCAGTTTTCAGTCTAGAAGCATTTTTCATCTATAACAAAAATTAAACTTGTGTATATAACTACAGTAGACAAGATAAACAGAATTGATTTCCGAGCATGCCTTTGTTTGAGGGAGGATTATATTTAATCTGAAATTCAGGATTGAAAGGACAATATTGACTTGGGAAAGGATCATACTGCATGAAATGTTTGCTCTCCAATTCCTGTAGCTTAAGCAATTCCAGCAAAGGAAATCATATCTTCACACTCCAGTCGATGAGGCACAAATTTATTTCTTACAAAGTCATTATTCCTAATAGATCTGATGGTAGCATTTTTCTTTGTGCCAAGGCCTGATCTTTAAAAACCTTTATAATATATATTATGGAAGAAATAGAAGGTTGTAGAGATTAGTTTGCAATTCCTTAGGTTTTCCTTGTTAAATTAAATCCTTCTCTGCTTATATGAGCAAAAGCTTCCCTGAGAGGACGATATGGCTGGGATTTCTGCAGTGACAGTCCATCAGTGTCTGCTGCAGCAATTTTAATTGCAGGAAGGAAAAGCTACAGCCTTGTGAGAGCTGCTGAGCCCCTGCTTCATTTTAATACAGCACTCGTAGACCTAAGCATTTTTCAGGATTTTGACAAAATGGAGCTTGCCTCACACACATCCCTGGATGTGAGCTCCCAGTTTGCTGCAGTGCCTGTGAGGGTACGGACAGAAATTGGGAGTTCACCTGGAAGAGGGTGAACGCCCAGGATCCACACGGGCACAGCTCGGAGTTAACTGGCTGTTCCACCTTCCTCCAGGAGGCAGCAGCACCACTTAGAAACTGTAATTTATTAATAAATAAAGCAATTAAAAAGAATTAGAAATAAAAAGCCTGAAGACTTCAGCCTTAGCCTGGATCACCCAGCAGTGCAGAGCCTGGGGTGCTTTGAAGGGTGAGGATTACCCAGCTCCCTTCGCCCCCTCTCAGCCCCTCACAGGTGATGGGTTCCTCAGTGTCACTGCAGGACAAACGTGGCACAGCAGTGACAAGGGTGAGCTGAACTGTCCTCTTCAGCTTTCAGAGAAATGCCTTTTTCAGTCATAAGATGTTCGTATTTCTAGCTCTCTCCCTCAGTCATAATGATTTTGTAAATCATTCTCTCTGCAATATCCCTCCCCTTTAGGAATTTAGGCAGCAGAACAGTGATAGCAGTATATAAGTAGCTTCAAAGTCCTTAAATTTCTGCAGCTCTAATGGTTATGCTCAAAAAAACCCCAGATCTCCACTTGCTTTTTTAAAATCACCATAGTTCTTCAGCTGGTAGGCTTCCAGAGGTCAGAGCAGGGGGAAAACTCTCTACAGAAACAGCTTCCTTTAGGGCCAAAAGGACCACAGAAGACAATTGTGTGCCATACACACATAAAACCTGTAAGAACAGAACAGAATTAAGACACACTCTTCTTTTCTAGGCTGCTTTGGTAGGTGCTGTAAAATTGAGCACATCCAATCATCTGTTAGCTAAAGACAATTAATGTATTTTAGCTGCCTGCTCCTGTCCTTTCTGTCTCAGCACTAAGGCGAGCAAGTCAGACCAGCAGCCAGACAGGCACCGAGAGTTAACTGAGCTGGGAATGTCAATAAATCTCTTTAAACTGTTTTAACTCACACCAGCAATCTGATGGACTTATTAATACTTCAGGACCTGCATTCCAAGTCAGACTGGCAGTAGGCTGTTTGTTTCAGGTCTGAGGAGCCAAAGTCCTAAATCACAAAGAAAATTGTGCTTTATGGTGTGTCATTTGGGTGTTTGCAATCAGCAAAGCACAGTAGAGAAACCAAACACTCAGATGGACCCACAGAAAGATTCAGAAGGAATATGGGAAGTGGTGACATGGGTAGTAAGCTCTTCAGCACACACCCACAAAGGAAAAGATTTCAGAAGACTGAAGGGTTAAAGGAATGCTATGGAAAATAAAGATGTTGCTATTGGAATGCACAGCACTTAATACATTTTTCTTTTTAACAGTCTGAAGACTGAAAGCCCAAAGCAGACACTGAATTGATTTACATTTTATTAGATTCTGGTTTCCTGCATTTAAAAATAAGAGATGTTTGGATTCAATTATTTCTTTAAAGTATGCACACACCCACTCAATAGATTCCATTTGCATTCACAGAGAGAGAATTACTTATTTGCTTTCCTGAAAAAATACTGCTTAAAATTGATAAGCAATTGAAAGAGGAGCAGGAAAAACACAAATATTAACATTGCAAAGTGGACCCAGAGCACTCCTGCATGCCCAGCCCGTGCCACACAAAACATTTTAATTGCACTTTGGGGAGCCCTTCTCTGAGCTACCCAGCAGTGAGGGAAGGGGCCTTTGTCCCCTCTTCTTTCATCTCTGCCCCCCTGGGCCACCAAAGGTCCACCAGGAGACCTGGCCAGACCATGGCCATGCTGTCCCCTCACTCCTGTGTTTGCTCTGAAGGGCAGGAGAAGTCACCTGTGCCATCTGGGTTTCACTGTGACCTCTCAACAGAAACATGCAGAGATTTTTCCATTCCTTCATGCATTATTCAGAGATCTCCACTTTTTCTTGTACTCACAGAGGCCATTCAGGCCTCCTGTAGAGGTTTTTTTCTTCCTTTCTCACCTACAGAAGAAAAAGTTCTGGGCAAGTCAGGATGATCAAGTGTTTTCTTTGATTCAAGAAGGAATCTTTACACCTTTTTATTGCTGAAAAATGCAGATTCTCTTAATTAGTCTGTATAACTCCAGCAGGCTGATCATGAGTGCTTTATGCCCACTTCATGATGCAACTAAACCAAAGCAGGGACACCAGCTCCTGAACAATGTGCATTATTTCTAGCATAAGCATTTGTGATGCTTATTTAAGTGGAATAAGAAATATTCATGCATGTTATGTCCACAGCAGCTTGTAAGACTTCACGCATGAAGAAATGCTGCTCTCAAGGGGCTGCAGCACACGGTGCCTGTTTATTTAAGTACTGGAAATGGGTAAGTTTGAAACAGAATGGAATAAAAAGCAGGAGGAAGGAAGGTCAATAGCCAAGCTACCCAGTAGGAATGTTAAAGCTGAATTTTAATATCTGATGAATTAGTGGTGCTTCCAAACTGTGTGAAATCCAATTAGCCTCTGGAAGAAAGGTTAGTTTGTTATCCCCATTCCCTATACATATGGAGGAGACTATGAAACAGATATTCAGGCTGTTGATTCTTTTTAACCAGAAGAAAGGCTTGTTCTTGCATTCATGAGGGTATTACGCCGAGGATAAATGTGCTGTGAAGTTTGGGGGAACAAAGAGCACAGCCATCCAAACCAATATATAAAACATTACCATTTCTCCAGTCGGAAAAGCATAAAATGAGGAATTCTGGGTGACAGATTGACTCTGAAAGGAAAGATTGCCAGTACAAATAGCCCCAGAACAGGTAGCACTTAGGAATTCAGAAAACTGAATCCTAATCAGCATCCCCTCATCCCTCTTGAGAGGAAACAGTTTTGGATGGTAGAAGAGCATCAGAGACTTGGGAAGCAGCACAGCTACATGGCCAAAGTCAAGCAGCACTACTTGAAATGGGAGTCTTGAAAGTAAGGACACATGGAGCCTGTCAAGGTGAGGCTGGAATATCCATTAATGAGATTTCCAACTCTAACAATCTCCTAAAATCTGTAGCTGCTGCTGATCCTGTTGTGCACAGTTCCATAAAAGGAACTGTGCACAGTTGTTGAACAAAGGCTGTTGTTCAGCTTCAGGCAGGTCTCTCTTGGATGAGGCACTGACAGTGATGAGGAGATTTTGGGAAATAGATCTTCACCCTGGTTAAAACACAAACACAACACACTGTGCCTGGATGGAGTGGTTTGGACAAAACTGATGTACTCGTGCACTTCCATCTTCCAGGGGTAAATCCACTGTCTTTCAACCCAGCTGTTCTGCCTCACTGCTGCCCAGCACGCAGCCGTGGAAGGAGAGGACAGCATCCCAGCACAGGGCTTTCCAGCAGAATAAAGTTCTGGAAAAATGGAGATTACACAAAATAGCTGTGTTTGTTCCTACAGCCTCTGTGATGTGGTGTAAAGAGACATGAGAGAAAATTCTGTGTTCGAAAGTCAGCCAGAGTGACAAAGGAAATTATATTAAATACTATTTAGTTTCCCTGTAACACGTGGATGTGTTTTACTCGCTGAGGCAGCCTCTCTGAGAAATGGAGTTATCTGAGGTTGTCCTGCATCCTGCTGACATCAGTAACTTCCTCCCAAAATAAGTACCAGGGAAAAATGAGTGTCAGACTTGCTGTTTTTATCAGTGCATCAGGAGAGCTCGGGGACATTTCAGTTCAAGTCAGGCGTCAGCACTGCTTGGAAGGAGCAGATTTTGAGCTGGCTGTGTCTCTCCTGGCACAGCAGCACACTGACACACTTCAGAAGGGACACCCTCGTCCTCCTTGGCACTTGTGGTAGACAGAATATGTTGATTAGAATTAAGTAAATCACAAAATAAACACAAATCTCACTCTAAATGACACAGCGGCCTGGCCTTGTTTGGCCTACGTAACCTTCTTTGCAAGAGTGGGCAATAAAAAATAAAAAAACCCTAATAAAACAGAATAAATCAAGAAAATAACAGGAAAATAGCTTTCCCCCCATCTTATTTGGTACTTTGGCAAATGTTTTTGGACTCCTCTGTGCCATCCTTGGCTCCCCACCCCAATAAAGACACTGCTGCATGGGCTGTGGGCCCCAATCCTTCGGGGCCTGGGACACAGGTACAGGTTTTGCCTCTCTGTTTTGTACATCTGTGAAATCCTACAACTTTCCCATCGAAGGAGACGCTGAGGAGTCGATATTTTTACTTCCTGCTATCAACCTTAATGGAAAAAAGACACCAGTGTGAAGTATTCAGCCTCCAAGTAATTCTTCCTAATACATCTCCAAACCTGGTGAGGGACAAACTGTCCTGTCCTCCAGCAGTATAAATCCATTTACAGCCTATGAATACAAGTCAGCCTAATTCTTGAATTACATGAGAAGATGCAACTGGTCTGTGTCTAATTAACACTGGCTTTGCATTTCATCTCGCTCAAAGCATCAGTGCTGTTGCTAAATTCCTCAAATATTCTGTAAAGGCTCCTAGAGGCATTTTGACTGGTTAAATTTCAGTGTTTGCCAGGATCTTTATCACACTGTTAATTCTGGAGATTAATGGGAATTAAAAATGGTGGCCTTTAAAAATTAAATTGTAACAGATGCTACATGAAATCTAAAGGAAAGTAACAATTGTTATCAAGCTGTTCTTCCAGGCAGCTAAAATTTCTTCCTTAATTATACTTCTGAACCTGTTCTTTGTGTTTTGGGAGATATCCTGAGTTTACAGCAAATGCATATCCCCTCCCTATTGGAAGAGCTTTGTTTTCACCCTAATTTCTGTTAATCTTTGAATAAAGCTATTAATTTTTTTTTCCTAATTAACAGGTCTTTTCAACTCAGCTGACAGCAAATAGAGTAGTGGAAAATTCAGCATTATGTCCTGAGCTAAACCATATTAGGGTAGAAATTAACACTGTTAAGCAGGCTGGGAGATAAAAATACTTTGTATAGAACATGTAGCAAGGCTGCTGAAATGGATGTCCCAAAGCCTTTCACATGAGAACACCTTTTTTTTGCCTTTTTTTGAAATGTTTTTCATCCCTTCCACGTCTGCAGGACCAGCGACAGGTTCTAGCTTAGTGTGCAGCAACGTTAATGGAATAATTGATGCAGGAATAGTGAAATAGATGATGTGTAAAATGGCAGGCTGCATAATTGTCTGGAGTGAGTTCAAGTATTTCTGCAGTGAAAAATTGTCCTGTTTTACACTCCCATCACGTCTCCTTGCTGCTGCGTGGCAAGCAAATTTCATTTGGAGATGATCCCAAGATGCAGTTGATTTACTGGCGGGATTCCAGAAGGCAGGAGGTTAAAACCTTCTTACCCCAACTAAACAGCACCTGGGAGAGGCATTACAGGGCTCACACTGGTTTGGGGAGTAACCACTCAAATTACAGCATGGTAATAAACACAGAGCACGTCAGGGTGGATCTGTGCCGCCGAGCACTGGCAGAAGAGCACCTGATTAGAGAAACAAATATGTTACTTTTTAATATTTGACCTTTTTTTTTTCAATTTAAAATATTATGTGATGGTAGAAGGGGGAATGGAAAAAACACGAGTTTTAAAAACTATGATGCAATTAATTTCTGCTCCTGTGAAACATGCAAGAACCATTACATTTGCATGGCATTTCTCATCAAATCAGCTGTAGACTGCTGAAGCAATTAGAAACTAATTGCTATGAGATTCCCCCAAGAGATATATGATGGAAACAGGAGGTGGCCAGAGACCTACACACAGAAGTGTATCTGTTTCTCTGCCGATCTCTAAGAAACAGCACATTGCACTTCGGGAATGGTGCAGAGGTGACTGCATGAGCTCACAGAGCAGCCTGCTGCAGATGGCTGCACACACTGACATTCCCTTTGTGCACTCCCGGGGATAATTGGGTATTGCTTTGCTTGTTTGAACCACAGAAACCATGCATCTGGATTTTCACCTCCTCCATCCACTGCTGCATGAATTCATCACTGCTGCACGAATTCATCAGCTCTCCACCTATCCTTCACTCTTCAGCTCTTCCCCAGCCCTCACCCCTGGAGATTGAGTGTCATTTCCACGATAAATGGATCCTTTCTGCTGGTGTGAAGGGCACCAGCCTGGCATCTGCCATGCACTGCTTCCCTCTCCTGCCACAGACGGGCAGGAACTGGGCTGGGCTGGTCATTCCCACTGGCACTCTGCTGTGAGGCAATAATGAACACAGGGAGCACCTCACAGTGCTCTTCACCTTTGCAGGGGTAGATATTGTAGATTCTTTCCTCCCCTGACCCTTCATGCTGATCCTCACCTCTGCACAAAAGAGTTTCTTGTTGCTTGGCAAGTTTTGAGTCAGCTTCTGATCTCAATTATGCACCCACCAGCCCTGGGTTAAAGCATTCTGAGTCCTCTTTGTGGCTGTGGAGATCGGTAACTTTGCAACTACAGTTAAACAAAAGGATATTAAATAACCCTTTGTTAAGTTCAGCAAAGCTGACACATTAATATCCATTAAAAGATGCAGGTGTTTTGTTTGGTTTGGCTTGTCATTGTGGGGTTTTTCATTTGCTTCAGGGTTTTTTAATTTTGTTATGGATGTGATGCCTTGGGTTTTAACTCATATTTTCGAATCCTGTATTGCCTCATGTGTAACTCTGGAGTTTCTTGTAGCTGCTGACTTCAGCTCTCTGCTCATAACAAACCTCTCTGGGGCTGCTCTCCAAGGACACCCAGGCTGTCCAGGCCCAGAGCCTCTGAAGGGGGGTGAGCTGAGGGGAAATTACATCATTAGCTAAAGTTTTAATTGGCGAATTTATGCTGATATGCAAATGGACCAAACCTACAAAGGTGTGGGGAACTCGTGACTCGTTGTCCATCTTGGGGGCCAGCTTGGAGCCCTTGGCTCCCCAGGGTGCCCCTTTGAAGGCCTTTCCAATAAACACCGACCTTTATTCCCTCATGCCTGTCTCGTCTCTGTTTCTAGGGAGCCTCTCAAGGCATCAGATGCCAAGAAAGAACCAAGGTTTGTTGTCTGTTCATGATGGGAACGCTGCTCATACATAAACTGATATGCAGAAATTGCACAGAGACTGAGGATGCAGTTGTGAACAGGAATGTAAACAGAAGAGCCAAAACCACACTGACACGTGAGCCTCTTGGTGCAAATCTACTGAAGAATTCCACAGGGCATCAATCGGGCTTTACTCCCTGATTATACTGACAGCACTTCTGAAACTTTGTATTTTCAGTTTTTCCCCCTCAAATGTTTTACAGCCTCCCTTTGCTGCCTTCCCCTTTCATCTCAGGCCCAGATCATTCCTGACAGGTAATCCAGCAGTATCAGCCTCTTCCGTGGCAATCTCCCTCCCCACGGTGGTGTGCTTTCAATTTGCTCCAGCACTCTCACAAACATCCAGCACAGACAGCCAGGGCTGAGCTTTTTAAGAAACCCTGAATGTCTGCAATTCCAGTTGGGTTCAAGAACTAGGGAAACACAGCATTTCTGAAGCATGGGATAGCAAGAGGAAGTGGAGAGAGGAACTGTAACAAAACCAGTGTTATGTTTTCCTCGGTGTCTCTGAAGAAATCATGTTCAGAATATATATTTCCATCCGGAACATGGTGCTGGAGTTCACTAAAATGTCACTGTGCTGAAACAACTGCCCTTTTCCTTTCTCTTATTTTCCCCTGTGTGCCCAGGCAGTGAAACATCTGTAACCAAATAAGGCAACACACGAGCACCCTTTAAAATGAATTAGGGAATCATGTCCTGACAATTAACATGCTGGTGCAGTCAATTCCTGGAACATCAACTCAGCCATGATATTGCACACTACAACGCCTTAACAAGCAGTTTGCTTTTGCTGTCTTGAACTCAAACATGCTGAAGTAATTTTAAAAACTTGACACTCTTCTCCCTTTGTAGTCCAGGCTAAATATTTTGTTTCTTTCCTCAAGAGAATACATGATCTGCACTATTGTCTTGTTTTAGTTCCAAGGCAGTCTTCTTAGACAAAAGAAAAATACTGGCTGCCTAGAAAATCAGCCTGAGATAATGAATGGTACATTTGCTTTGCAACTCCTTTTCACTTCTTTGTAATACCAAGACAAGTATTGAATTTGCTTATCAAAGCTGACTTATATTTCAGTTTTTACTGAGAACTCTGCTGTCCCTTTCCCCTGGTTATCTGATCTGGTCCTGTGGATCCACCCATTGTCCCTGAGTGGGGACAATGACAATTTGACTGAGTCACAGTTTTATTCAGCTGGGTCCTGACCATGGAAATCCCAGCTTGGGCACACGGAGCCACACGGGAGAGCAGGGGGAAGCTCTCCAGGTCGTTGTGTGCAAACCAAACTCTTCTGGTCACTGCTCTCACTGAGATGCTGTTTTGCACCCAGACTGTATCAATATACATTTATTTAAGGACTACCAGGTGCTCACAGAACTAAGCATTTTATCAATAATACATTGACTCATAACAAAGAGTGCATTTTTATGTTATTTGGCTACTACGTGTAAAATTCAGGCCAGTGAGTGGCAGAAAAAGTTTCCAGTCATTTCCAGAATAGATTTTTTCTTCTCTTCAGGATGCAAATGGGAATATGAGAAGTCTTATCTTATGACCTGAGCCTTTCTCTTTGTAATCCCATTTAAGGTGCCCATTTAATCCCATTTCAACTCACCTATATTGAATTAGAAATGAAGCATCACTATTGTAAGCTCTGCCACTGTGCTACAGTGGTCCAATCCTGCATTAAAGGGACACGTCTGAAGAGCCCTGGGGTGCTTTTATTCAGTCCTCTGCAGCTCGTCTAATGCTGACAAGGGGTTTCCCAGAATTTGGAGGAATGTGGAGGGATTTTGGACTTACCTTGATGAGCAGAACTGATGCCTTGATGTGGCTACCTGAAAACAGAGGCTAGACAAGAATAAGAGAATAAAAGTAGGTATTTATTTGAAGGGCCTTCAGGGGTACACCTTGGGAGTGTAAAGCCTCCGAGGGGCTCCACCCAAGATGGACCCCAGGTCACAGGTTCTTCACACTTTTGTAAGTTTGGTCCATTTGCATATCAGGGTTAATTCTCCAATTATAATTTCAGTTAATGAAGTAATTACCCCAAGATTGCTCCTCCTCTCAAGGCTTTAGTTTACACATTTTGGGGCCTGGGACAACCAAAGTGTCCCTGAAGTGCAGACCTAGAGAGGTTTGTTGTGTCTGACCAGCAGAGAAGAACAGAACAGCAGCTCACGGGCCACACGGGAGCTCAGAGTTACCCACCAGGCAGTGCAGGGTTTGAAAAATATAAAAGTTAAAACCTAAGGCATCATTCTCCCCCCTTTAGAGGCTTGACAAGGCCTCTACCTTGTCAAGACTCTGTTCTAAATATCTACTACCCAGTGAGAATCAGGAGCAGGCCTGAGCCCTCGACATGAGATCAGCGCTTGAGAGCTGCTCCTGGAGCTGTGTGTGGGGCAGAATTTAAGCAATGTGACACAGCTACTTGGAGACAAATAATGAGGTACAAAGAGCAGCTGCATCCCATGTTGTAGTGCCTCAGGTACATGTGAAAAATAATGCCATTCGATGTAAAATTTCCTTGTAATAATTTAATTTGGAATGTGCTGATCAGAACTTGGATTGGTTGTTTTGGTTTTTTTTTTTAGCAGGTAGCATCACAGCAACACACAAGAAAAGGCATCCAATTTGAATTGTGCATATATTCATTCTGTTGTAATTTCCCACTCACGCTTACAGCCCCTAATAAGATGACTATTGCTCTCTTGTTTGTGTACACAGCCCAGCCTTGCCGTTTGGGGGTTAATGAATGGTAGCAAGTGAAAGCATGAAAATAAAATTAGCAATGCCCAGAGCAACCCACTTTATCAAACTCACCAGTTTATAGGATTAGCAATGGATTCTGTGCAAATCTCTGCTATGGGTATTACAAGCAAGATTTATGCCAATTAGCAGTAACAGTGCAGATTATTTGGGAAGAGCATTGACAAGAGTTAAGAGTTAAAAGCTCCCTCTACTTTCAAACTATGTTGTTGGGACATCCATTTCAAGCATTCAAGTCCACTTACAAGATTATTTTAACTCATCTCCCACATCCTATTTGATTTCTTGCATGTGTTCATTGCATTGCTTCTTGAGGCAGTGAAGAAGGCTGAATTGTTCCTTTCCTAAGATAAATCTTGCACTCTCAAACTTCTTTGGATTCGGGTCAGGCTGCCCTCAGCAGAAGCCCATGTTACATTCTGCACTCCTCTGCAGATGTGATTCTGACCACTCAGAGCTCCGTGGGGAAATTCCCTGCTGACTTCAACGGGGATCAGGCCCAAATGCCCATGGCAATCAAGGACCTGAGGGAAAGAATTCCAGGGAATGTGTTGGTAGGTGCCACTTGGGCAGCAACAGAGTTCAGCCTGTCTTCAGCAGGGAACAGTGCTGATAGAACACAGCTCCTAAAACTTGCAGTTCTCCTGTGGGCATCGGGACAGCAAATCCACGTATAGACTTCATGGATAACCAGATTAGAAAAGGAAAACTTCGTGGAAGGTGGATTTTCCCGTATACTCAAACCTACAAGACAGGGACAAGGCTGAAACTGGTGCCATTGTAGATAAAACATCCCTGGGAAAGCCAAGTTTTTGAGGGGAGGGCAATTTGTTCTGCTTCTCTACAACCAAGTTTTAATAAATTAATGAACTTCCAAGACAGCATCCTCTCATCTCTGCACAGGGGATTATCTGGAGCCCCGGGGGATGTGTGAGCTGCTCCCACTCTGCAGGGACGAAGGTGGTGAATTTGGTCTAATTCCACACACACACAGAAACACTAATGGGTTTTTGCTCTAAAACAGTTGATAATCTCCCAGCCAGTTTATCCTGAAGAAAAGCTGGTTAATAGAACTAGGTATTTACAACTGTGACAATTACATTGAAGCAATTTGTGTGCGGACATAATTACGTTTCTAATGAAGATTAACTTAAATTAAATGCTTTTAATTACAATTTGCACTGCCTTTGGCTGTTGTGCAGACAGTATTCTGACATTTCTGCCTCACCAGACATGAGATTTATACTTTGCTGTGTCAAAGCTGACCATAATTATTGGCTGGATATTTGATGTCAGGTGCTGCTGACATTGCAGAAGGGCTCAGTGCTGGAAACCACGTGTGGAAGGATCAGAGATTGAACCTTTCAAGAGCTATTTGCTCAAACTCTTCTGATAACATTCCATCTGCCTTTGTGATTGCAAGTTCTTCTAACTGTCTGCTCCAGCTTTCTCCAGAAGAAGAGGGAATGTTGCTTTTTATTTCAATAGGAGCATGTGGAAGCCTCCATATCTGGATATTTGCTGGAGTCCCTTCTTCCTGACAACTATGGGAGCCCAGCTTACATGTTAGATCCAAATGTGAAAAAATTAATTCCAAAGGGTCCTTAGAGGCAGCATCTTCATTATTCAGAAAATCTTGGCATGTAAACTCCACCTACCAGCATTCAAAAGGAATGAGTGATCAAAGCCAGATTACAAATTCATTAGTGATTAATCTGTTCAGGAAAACCTTCCCTGGTGCTTTGCAGGAATATGATAGTAATATGATTAATAGTAATAGTTACAATAGGATTATGGCCAAAACCATAAACAGCTACTAAGAAACATAACTACAGGAGCCTTGGAGTTTCCTTCCTGAAGAGATCTCGTTTGGTGGAGATGTGTTCAGAGCTCTGTGTCCTTCCACTGTGGCTGGAGACCTTTATAAGCCTTAACATCACACTGAGTAAGAGACCTCAGCATTGGAGCTGCATTTCACTGCCAGAATTGCAGAGCCTTGCCTCCATTGCGCCCTGTCCAACTCCAATGTCTTCAGTAAAATTGAAGATGACATAAGGCAGGGCAGAACTTAGCCCAGGGCTTCCCCTTTCGGGGTTTGCCTCGTTCTTTCTCTCATTGTGTTGGAATGGGAATGAGTTACAGAAAATACTTCATCTCTCCTCCCTTCTTTCTGTAAAGCCTGTCACAGAAACAACTCTCACTGTGGGCACACATGTGACACACTTCGCCTCCAGCACAGCCCTCTGGCTCGGAGCCTGCATCAGCACCTTGTCCTTCCCCAGGGCTGTGACAGCCCCCTGCCTCCCTCCTTGTGAAGGGGGGATCAGGAGGTGCTAAATTCCCCTTTAAAGCATAGTCTCAACAGAGAGAAGGAGAGTTTTGTGCAGTAATAAACACAAAAACACTACCAAAAAAGTTACATCCTGATTTGCCTCACAGAAAAGAATCACAGAATGGTTTAGGTTGGCAAAGAACCTTCAGATCATTGAGTCCAGCCACTAATCCAGCACTGCCAAGGCCACCACTCAGCTGAGAATAATGCTCATCCCACTTAGTATTCATTCCAATACATATTTCATCACGTTGATGCATATTTTATTGCACTTTTTGTACCAATTCCTCCAGCATTTTGCTTTTGCAATGGTGCCTAATAACCCATGATTGCATGGAGCCCTGTGTGCATGTTTGTGACTGGTGTGATTCCCTCCTGTCCCGAGGAGGGAAAGATCCTTCCAGGCTCCTATTTCCCCTGGATATTGCTTCCAGTTTAGTTCTCCCTCCCTGGGTTTCTCAGCCCATGTCTTTTCCGTGACAAGAATGATCCCATATTGTGTCTTCCCAGCTCCACCCAGGCCATTCCTACAAACTTACACCATCCAGATTTCTAGACACAACATCCACGGCCACTCTACTCAGATAAACCAGATCTTGGAATTTTTACTTTCACCCACAGTCATCCTGATTGGAATAAGTCTTATTCACAGAAATGCAGGTTATTATTTGGTAAGATATTAAGAAAAATGCATATTTGCACAAAAGATAAACTAAAGCTCACCATCTTTTTTTTTTCTGAGTTAAGAGGCTGGCTCATGGGTGGCCACTGCAGTGCACCACATTCTGCAAAATCAGGCAATGGAAACCATCAACATTTGTGAAGTGCATTATTTCCAACCTGTTATTTGGCCCACCAAAGAAGTCTCCCAGCTTTTGAGAGCTCAGCAAGAAGGATGTAGAGCACAGCCTGATGATTTAGTTCATTCCACAGCCCAAGCTAATCCTATGAATAGCCACCTGAAAATGCATAAAAGGTCGTGTCTGCAGAGCTGCATATGTGTGTTTATATTTATATTATTTTATGTACATTTATATCCTTATGGGCAAGTACACAGAGGCGATTTCACATCTTGAAAGAACACACAATATAGTATTTTACAATATCCCAGAGGAAATGAGGACATGGTTTCACCATCAGATCCTCAAGGACAAAATGTCAAAGCAGCGATTCAAGGTCCTACACCAAATTAGTTACTATAAGGAAACAGATTCCTGTCTACAGAAATCACTAGTGGCTTTAATGACCCATGTTAGAACTTTGAGCATTTAAATAAAGCTCCATGAATGTATCAAAATAATTTAAATCAATACACTTGCAGAGTTATGTCTTTTTAATCAAATGCCATATGTGCTTTTGCACTCAAATGTAACACATGAATTTTAGGCTGTTTCCCTAAGAGAAATCCAATAAACAAATTTCGTATGTATTTATTTCTAGCAGTACAAAATACGTCCCCTTCCCAACACACTTCAGGGCAGATTTACAGAAACACTAATTAAAAAAACATACAGGTACACACACATATCTGTGTGTGTATGTATATTTGTATATATATATATGTACACATATATATATATATATGTCGTTACAATCTTTGTGGACACCCAACCATGCCCAGGGAAACACACGAATGAGCAGCACCACTACTGGACATTTTTTCCACATGTTTCAGACCACTGGGAAGGCAGTGTCCAAATGTGAGGGCCTTCAAGGTAAAGCTACCCCTGAGGTTCTGGATTTGGGAAGCCCTCAGGGCACCGGCCTGGTCCTTGCTGGTAAGAGGAGCCCTCTCAGGAACTCATGTCCCAAACTATCTGCAGTTTTGAAAATCCAAGTCAATACCCTGATTTTGTACAAGAGGAGCAGGGAAACAAAAAAGAGAAGGAAAAAAGTGTTTCAGAAAACGACAACCTTGCACTTTTTTTCCCCCCTCTTGATGTTCTCTGGGCAGGAGAGCAGAGAACAAAGCCCAGACTGGCAGGTTCCACAGGGCTGGATTAGCATAGTGAGCCCCAGCTCCCCAGAAGCAGATGGCACGGGGTCCCCTGGGACAGGATATCACAGACACAAAGCCTGTTCCCTGAGACAAGCACACGGAGAACAGGTCGAGATCCCTTCCATGACTGCAGCCAGAATCTTGTCTGGCTGGGTTCAGCCAGTTTGCTCTTAGGCCAGTAAAGCACAGACACTAAACTGGCTGAATTTAGCTAAATTCAACCGTTTTGCTCTCTCACTGAAGGTGACATAACCCAGCTCGTTCCGAATCCACACAGCACTAAGGAGCACTGACACAAACCAAGCCCCGGAGATGGACCCTGGCAGTGCAAAGACACTGCACCAGGGGGTGACAGGCAGTGCCTGGTGGAGGGCAGGCACCCACCTTTCCAGCACCCAGGAGACTGGATCAGGGGGAGCAGGACTGCCCTGTGCACCCAGCTCCTCCAGGAACAGGTAAGGCCATTTATCTAACCAGAAAAACAGCTTGAAAAGCCTCTTCTACTAAGCAGCAAGCTTTAGTGTTTGCAAAGGATGCTGAAAAAGTACAGCTCACTCCATTTTAGCTCCCTTCTCCTGCTCTTTCAAATAATTCTGTTCCCTGTGACAAATTAAGGATAAAGAGGCTCTTCTACCCAGCCACACTTGGGGCAAGTAATGATCCCAAACTTTAGGCCACCAGCCTGTTTGTTGCCCTCTCCTTTCATCCTGTACTGTCCATGTACACTTCCCCCAAGGAATTCTTTGTTCATTTTGGAGCTGTGAAAAAAAATCAAGTTATTTCAGCTGCTCACACCTACAGGCCCATTTCCACCTGGAGGTCCTCCAGGGATAAGTGGAGATTAATTGTGCTCTCCCCAAAGCCCTTACTTTGATAAATGAAGTTTGCCTACGTGCTTTGTCCAGGAAGAGCAATTTCGAACAGGTATGGAGTGCACACAGTGCAGCATTTCAGCACAATGCAGCTGGGAGCCCAGTTAATTGACAAGGAAAAATAGAAATAAACCTTGCAAGGACTGTAGGGAACCAGGCTACATTAGTGGGGGAAGTGGGAGAGGTGTGGGAAAGGCTTGCTCAGCGGGCAGGGGAGGAGGGGAAAGCTGAAACCTCTCAGCTGTGGTACCTGCCGGGTGACCTGGACCAGCCAGGAGGGCTGAGGGTGTAAAATAAAAATAAATCAGTCAGGGAAGGGGTCTTGGCTGCTTTTAGGACCAGTGTGACATTTCCTACCCTTAAAATGAGATGTAGCACGTGCTTCATTTGGAACACAGCTGAGCTGCACTGGCAATGTCCTTCCTGAGCACACAGCATCACCTCCCACATGCAGCACCAAGGTCTCTTTATTCTCCAAATGTACCTGATTTCTCTGGATTTTGGTCTCACTCACCCTTGAATAATTTAATCAAGAGTGAGGTGCCTGGAGTATTCTTACGCTTGACTAATTGCTTGTTTTGGAAGGTGCTCTTTCCCCCCCAAAATTAAAAGGCATGCTCAGCCACAGTAATCCTGTTTTGTTGAGCCACAAATCCACTTATGCACGTTATTAAAGTTACCACTCGGCTTTTGAGGGCTGGAAAACTTAAAGAGTGTCCTGTATTGAACTGAATCACAAGTACTTCTCCATTTCATCAATATTCCCTGAACTTCCCACTCTGAATTCCTGCAGGAGAAAGTGTCTTTCCCTATCAGTGTCCTCACATGAAAATTTTTAATCTTTCATGTCGCCTGCTGGGACCGTCTGAAAAAGGAACCCAGAATAACCACAGAAATCACAACAATTCTAAACTTTGAACTTAAATTCATCCATTTGGCACCTGTGATTACTGAATTTGAGCCCAATTTGACACCACCCTTATTTTGATGCAGATTTGCCACAACATTTCTTTTGCCATGTGCCAGTTCAATTAAAAATACTCTGTCTCCACACTGCTGCCTTCCAGATGCACTGAACTTCCCTCCTGCAGACTACAAGAAAATGACTTGGCTCCCTTTCCACTGCTTTCTTTTTACTCCATTACATCAGGCAAATAAACAAGACTAGTTTGCATTAACTTTGTACATCACTTAAAATTTCCTGCACTCTTTTTTTCTTTTGAAGAGATACCCAAAAAACCCAAAGCATTCAAGCCCCATGCATTGCTAACCTGTATACTGAAATATCCATATTCTTTCTTATTCTAGGGAGAAAGAGAAGGATAGAAAGCTGGAGGAATTATTATAACATCTCCCCATGAGGCAAATGTTCGTTCTTTCATATAACTGAATTTTATTACTGCTGTTCAAGGGCCAAATCCTGTTTGAGCTTCATTTTTAGTCCACCAATTTTATATAAAAGCTGCAGTAAGAGGGAGGAGAATCTGGCCAAATTCACTATAGTAGGTCAAAAAGGCACTGGATACTTGCCTCCTACAGGTTGTTTGGGGTTTTTTTTGTAACTTCCAAGATCTGGTCTCTTGGTTATAATTCACCCAGTGACGATTCTCAGAGCAGAGCTGATCCCCAGAGATGCCAAGCACATGGCTCTGCTCACTGTCCTGGTGCCCCAGTGACCAACTCTTGACAGAAGAAGTGCTCACCTTACCCAAGGCCCTCAGACTTGAGACCTGCTCTAGCAAGCAAATGCAGGCGACCTATTTGATAAGGCTGAAATAATAATCAGACTGGATACCTCTTTACAACCAAGGAAATGAACTTTTGGACCTTACGACTCCCCTCTTGAGCTCCACAAGAAGATGAACTTTTCCAGTCTAGCGCACTGGCCATGCTGGATTTAGCGCACCCGAGCATTTGGCCTTCTACAACAATTTTATTTCTTGTTGCTAGAAGGGGTCAGCACATCCCCTGGGCACCCTTCCATTCACCTGTGCAGATGTGTGGTTTAATTCTCTGCCCACTGGGGTGTGCAGAAATGTCTCTTTCCTTACGTGTCTCCTGAGCTCCACAAGTGGAAGCTGCTGCCACCGACCTGCCAGCCAACCGTGCTGATTGAATTGGGGCAGCACCTTGGCAATGACCCGGGTGGAGCAGGGCTGTCTGCAGAGCAGCGCTACCACAGCAAGGCAGAAGAGCCCTGCATTTGCTCCACTTCTCATCTGCTGTGGCTTTGGGGACCTCACACCACCAGAGCTCTCCTCAGACCCCACTGCCAGCAGCCCCAGGCTTCGTTCAGTCATTTACACCAACAGAAAGTGAGCGCAGACTGCAAAGGAAGACAGAAAATCAGGGGCTCTGTGGCCAGCTGGGCAATAAACAAGCACCTCCACTAATAGGATTAAACTCTTGCTAGATTACAAGTGTGTCGAGTTTACAAACAATCGGATTGGGGCCATGCCCTCAATTTGCAGCGCTTGACGCTACAGGTGGCAGCTCTGGGGCAGGCACACCGAGCCTTTTGCTACACACATTCATATTTGGAAGTTCAATATAATGCCCTCATCCTCTGCAGTCAGACATTCTCCTATTTTCCTTTCAGCACATTAAGTGGATCCCTACCTCAGTCCCTCTGACCACTTTAATTTCCCTGTCACTTGCTGCCACACTGATGACTCGTGCCTGCTAATGGCCCCTGCACAGGGGAGAAGCCAAGCTCAAGCTGGAGCAGATGTCTGCTCAGAGAGTAAAAGAAAAATCTGAAAATTAAGGAGTGTTAAGGAGTCCAAAGGAGTGGAGGAAACCTGGAATCTGGAGATTGTTTTGTGTTCTGCAGGTAAACAGACAAATGGTTGGATTGATAAAGCCCAGCTCTGCTTACAGATTCTCAGGTGAGATCTGGACTCCCAGTATTGCTCACTGCTGCAGTCTGTCTGTGCAGTACATCCCTGTGAATGAATGAGCCAAAGCAGGGTCTCAAAAGGTGCTTGTCTCACCCTCCAGTGGTGCAGCAGAGGAAAAGGGGCCGTGTCCTGGGCGAGGGAACGCTCTGGACAGCAGGAGCTTGGGTGGCTGACACTCCAGCTCTGACCAGTGCCAACGGCACTAACAGACTGAAAACCAGGGAATTAGGGAAACACCTCTGAGGACAATTTCCCTTCTAAGGCAGGCAGGAGAAGTTATTTCTTGGAGCTCTTTCCTCCGAAACGCAGCTCCTCTGCCACAGCTTGAGCAGCTCAGCTTTTCCAGGGGCTGAGGCAATTCCTCAGACAAAGGATGTGCCGGGAGCTCGGTTCCATCACTGCTGCCGGCTCTGGCAGGCTGCTGGGGAGAGCTGAGAGCCCGGCTCCACAGAGATGCTGCGTGCTCAGTCCCTGGCAGCCCCACTGCCCTCACCTCCCCTCTGCCGAGGGAACTCTGCTACAAGGATGCAGCCGCTTACAAATTATCCTGAGCTGCTCGGGTTGGATAAATTAGGAGGGATTTTTCTTCTGCACGTTTTGTTTTTCCTCTGCAGCCACGAAGAGGACAAACACTGAGCCTCCTGCCTGGAGCTGCCTCAGATGCTGGCAGGGAGAAAATAGTAAAGGTTGTTTTGTCTGATGCCTAAGTGGATAAAATGGCAGATTTGCCCTGAGAGAAAACTGGGTAATTTCTGAGACTGGCAGAACAATGCTCCTGTTAACAGTATCATGCTCAAAATCCTCTGTACTCCCTTTCCAAATGCATTTTTAAACTGTTAGCACTTAAACAAGGGACAGAAGTAACACTGTTAGGAAGGACAAGGGAAAGCAATATGAACTACATTACTTTGGTTTTAAAAGCAGCTTTAGGAACAGATTATCAGCCACTGTAAGTCAATAAATCTGCACCGTTTTTAATAGAGTGTCCCAGGCTTATATGAGTTCTTCCTCTGCAAATAGCACCTCAGACCTTCCCGTTTACAGCATCCCAAATTCATGCTTTGGGGATATCCCATTGTCAAGAAGGATCTATTTTTCTAACAGTTCTCTTGCAAACACATCCTGAAATGTGACAGCCAGACAACTCCCATACCAGCCCTGCTAATGGATTTCTGCGAAGTCTAGACCTGCTTGCACTGTGCTTTGGGAATATGTTTGTTTTGAGTGCTACCAGAAATAGCATCTCCACCACTGTGCCATCAATTAGATGGGTGCTACCCACAAGTCATTCTTTCACAGCTCTCCACTGAGAGTTCAGCACCTTGCTCCCAGCTAAGAGGAAGAAAGGGGATAGAAACCTCGAGTATCATGCCTAGTTGTTACAAATACACTTAACTGGTAATTGACGTGGCTGAGGATGCAGCCTGCTGTCTCTCCCACCAAGCCCTGCCAGCAGCACAACTTCCTGCTGGGGAAGCAGTTCAAATATTGAGGCGTGGTCCCCAAATGACACCGGTCAGAGCCCCTGTGACCTGACACCAGCATTTACTGGTGTGCAATGACCAGGGAACGCGGCTGAGGCAGATGAGAGTGTGGTAAGGGCAGGGTGAGGGCCTGCTCTGCACCACTGGCAGGCACAAGGTGTGCTCTGGGCCCCACAGAACGGTGCAGCAGCAGTGGCTGTTGGAGTATCTGCTGTCCCAGGGATGCCAGGGGCACAATTCTGCCGGGAATGGCTGTCAGCACACACCACTATGGATCCCCTGCCAGGACAGAGCTCACACTGCTTTATTCCAAGAGCAGGGCATGGGGCACATGCTGGGAATCCAGCTCACCACCCCCCTTTACCCTTACTGCTGTGATGCCATGATGATTTTTTGCCTTTTCTTTTATACTGCTTTTATAGACTTTTTCTATATCCTTCTAGCCCACATTGTTAGGTTTAATATTTTGTGAAGCCCAGAGCCCGAAGCCCTTGGCAGGCTGGCAGTGAGGGGTCAGAGAGCCCCAGACCCCAAGGGCCTCTCCAGAACACATCCTGTACCCTGAGCTGGGCCCAGCCAGGGGAAGGGTCCTGGGCCGGGGGTTCCCTGGAGCCTCTCCCTGGGGAATCTTTGCTGGATGTGCTCATTTGTGAGGCCCAGGATGTGATCCCGAGTGCCCGTGGGTGTGCATTCCGTGTGCTCTGGGGCATTGCCCCTGCCTGTGCTGCACCTGAGGGGCCTGACAGAAATACCCAGGGAAAAAACCCTTTTTCCCTTCTCACCGTGTTTGGCTTTTAATTTTAAGACCAGGGAAAGGCATCAGCTGCAGCCTGATGGGAGACAATAAAAACCTTGAGGCTATGTATGTTTATGGTGTTCGTTTTCCACATTTTCCAAGGCTACAGCGAGCGGTGCTGCAGCGTGACCCGAGCAACACCAACACCCACACTCAGCCAGGTACCACCTGCAGCCTCTGTTAGATTGATCAGCACTCGCTGCTGCTCTAACTTCCCACTTGACAGGCAAGGCAGGAAGCTTTAGGCTGGCCCTGGCAGACTCCAGCTATTTGATATGGGAGTTTGTTAAAGCCTGGCTGGTGGCTGAACTATCACACTGCATGTGAATAAAAAGCACTGTGGCACTGGGGATGTTCCCAGGCTGGGGCTGAGGTCCCCACCTGCAAAGTGTCACAGAGCTTAGTCTCTCCCTAAGCTTGGATTTTTTCTCTCTTACAGATATTATTTAAAATCTGAAATAAAGCTGAGGCAGCTCCAGCCATGTCCATTTCTGCGTTCAACAAGATGCACTGTTTTTATGGGAGAACAAGCAGGAAGTGCTGGAACAGCACTGGGCAACAGAGAACAGGCTCTGCTCAGGCACCTTTAGTGTAAGAAAATGCTGATGCAGGGCATCAAGACCAGAAAATATCAGAATTGCTTTAGGCAGGCTGAAAAAATGACATGCAATTATCAAACCATTAGAAAAAGCTGCATTTGCAGGGGATCCACCCAGATACTTGATTACTGCCACAGCTGCCTCTGGATTTCTCAGGGGTTCCTCAACACAACAAACTGAACCCAGCCGGGGCAGGGACATCTGCAGGAGGGGACAGACCTGCACACAGGTCACTAACTATTTACATATTTACTGTTGTAAAACAATACAAAATAAAAGTAGCTCTTGGGGATGCTGTGACCTTTGCTGTTACAGATGGGTTTATTCCAAATGACAGAAACATTTAAATGACCGGGTAATGGTTTCCCCTCCAAAATTGCATTTCTTGCTACATCAAACATTGCTGACTCTTAAATTATAGTTTGTCATAAAGTAGGTTTTTCCAGTCCTTGCTCCTCAGGAGCTGGCTGGGACAGTGATATCATTCCTAAGGAAAAGCCACAAACTTTAAGTGAGCTACAGTCAAATTCAATTAAAAACAACACAAGCATTTAGAGTTACAAAGAACAAAACTTTCTACAGCCAGCTGGCCTGGGGGGAAAAAAGAAAATAAAATCAAGGCTTAGTTTGTGTAGCAGCAGATTTGAGTCAGTGTGCTGGCATTTGGGATGCAAATGCTGCAAGGGCTGCACGGGGAGAATGGACTCTGCTGAGAATGGGGATAAAGGCCTGACTGTTGAAGAGTCTCATTCGTGCACCGGTGAAAAGCAAGTCCAAAGTGCAGCGTGGACTAACAGCGGGGCAGACAAAGAGCAGCCCAGAGGGGCTGGAGCCTCAACAAGAGAGCAGGCAGGGAGTAACAAGCTTCTGCAGCGAGAAATGGAGGAAAACAAAAGGCTGGTCTGGAAAAGCTTTGGCAGTGGAAAAAACAGGACACATTTATACAGGTTTCTTCCAAATGGCCAGCAAACCACTGCTGCTTGTAAAGCTGTGCACACATCGTGCTCTGGGGCAGTGCTTGATCCCCGGTGAGATCCACCCTGCCCAGGGCATGCGGAGGCAGAGCAAACAGGACGGGGCAATGATGCTCCTTAGTAGCACATCCAGGTGCTTAATTGGACCCAAAACTATCTCCACAACCAGGAGCACAAGAGATACAAACGTGGCCCTTCTGAGGCTGAGAAAAGGAGCCCCTGTGTGTGAGGCAATTAGCTGCCTGCTGGGAGGGGAAACACAGGGAATATCCTGATTTTCATCCTTATTTTCAGAGGTGACAATTCAGGAGCAGTGCTGGTCTTCCCTTTGTCATGGAAGGCACTGGAACATCAGACTGAGGTCAGGGCCTGTGGAAGTGTTCTATAGACTTCAGTGAGCTTTGGATGAGGCTCTGCAGCTGGGCAAAAAATACCCCCATGCCTGAGAGATTAATGCATATCTATATAGAAAAAGATGAGTTCAAAGCACTGCTCAGTCCCTGCCATATGCTGTACTTCAGCCTTTTTAGCACTTCTTCGAGGTTACGTAATAATGTAAATTACGGGTTTATTCAGGATGACACCACCTGCACTGATGGACACTTCCTCCAACCGGAGCAGTGGAAGCCCAGGACTCAGGGAGTGGTGTCAAGCTGCAGGGCACAACCTGGATTGCTGCAGGGCTCAGGAGGGAATCCTATTCCTCCCACTCCTGCAGACCCTACTGTATTGCCCAGGGAGCATTTCCAGCTAAAGCAAAATCAGCCAGGGGCAAAATGAAGGACTCGGTAGGTTAATGGTCTCATTTGGTGTGGCAAATCCTCTGAAATCCACTGACAATTTCGGAACATAATCCCCTTTCCTTTATTAGTGACATGCTTCAGTCTTCCCTACAAATCGGAGACTGCAGTTTCCCTGCTACCACAAACTTACACACAGCGATTTTCCTCAGAAAATATGGACTCGTCAAAGTGCCTGGTAGGAATGTCTCTGCCCCCGAACACAGTGAGGATTAAGGTGTGAAATTCCTATTAGGGCAAGGGGATTAGGCTGCTGCATTTACATAGGGATTTGACACAGAGGATCAGTTCATCGGTCGCTGGTGCACAGCCTCTGTGAGGGGCTAAGAGCTGGTGTTTCAGCTCACAGGGAAGCTCCTCCCTCACAAATGTACTTACAGCTTTCTGCACGATGCTGCCTGGAAAGGCCGATTCCTCCCTGATCCCTTCAGTGATTGCTGTAAACCCTAAAGCATGAGCTACAGGATTGCCCCGATTATTGTCTCGATACATTTACATCCGGAGCAGCGCATCGGAAAGTAATCGGTGAGGAAAACTGCGAGATTTGGGATCAGCAAAATCCATGCAAATACCACGCGTGCAAAAGTATCTGGGAAGCACCGGCTCAGGGATGAAAACTATGCCATAAGTGCCTGTATTCGAGTGACAAAATGTTTTCAGATGAAAAAAGAGAGTATAGCTTAAGTAAGTGGTTTTTAAGAAAGAAATTCCACCCCAGCTGCTATTTCTTCGCTGAGAAGGTTCACGTAACAAGGCCCTGTGCAGGCATGTGGGCATAAATAAAAGGTCCAAAGCCCCCAGGTGTCCACTACCACACCTGCTATCACAGCTCGTGAGTGTGAGGCACTAAAATTCAGAGTCCTCATTCCTACAATCAGATCAGAAGATCACGCCAAGGCAGCCCTTTCCCTCAGCAGCTCTGCATGCTACATTTAGCAGAGAGTTAGGCAGGTACATTTCCACTTCAGTTCATGTTCCTCAATCGTTCCTGACTTTAGCCCTGGGAGCAGAGCAGCCCAAACTCTCAAAAGGTAGTTCTACTTCTTGATACCTCAGGGCTTTTCATCTGGGAAGAAAATGCAGAAACCAACAACACTTTCTGGTCTTGAGTTTGACAGCAGACCCTTAGTACATTCATACATCAGCTTATCCGTGTTAGTGTGCGTTTCATCAGTGAACTGTGAACACTCAGGGTTTTCTTGTGTGGTTACCACATAACACCTTGCATAAATAATTACCAAAAAGTCATTAACACCTGACTGGAATCAAAATATCATTCGTTGTTTTATCTTTCACAAATTCCAAGGAGCAGCGTGCTCTTCTGAGGCAGAGGAGGAGTCATTCACAGCTATTTCATAGATGTGACCCGCACAGCACAGGATTATTACAAAGAATGAACAGGCAGGCAGTCACACACTGGATTAAGGAACAATGATTCATAAATCCAAATCCCTGTCTCACATGTTGCTTTTATACAGAACCTGGTAAAAGCCTGCCTGAACCAGCAGTGGAAATCACACCTTATCATGTCATTCCTTCATTTCTGAAATAACAGGCCACTCCTGGCAGACGCTGTCACTCCCCTGACTCGGGAAGAAAAAGGTGCATGCTAAAGAAGCCATAAATAGTATCTGCTGGTGCTCCCTTTTCTATTATGTTGACTTTGATTCAGGTCCTTGCAATTACTGGGAACAAGAGAAAGACAAATAAAATTATCCCAGCTGTTTGTGGCGGACAGCCCCGGCCTCCCAGCTGAGAGCTCTTTGTGCTGCTGAGAGCGTCACCAAGCAACCAGCCCTTGCAGCTGCCAGGCTGCAGGGAAGAAGTGAAAGCATGACTTATGGAAAGGAAGCACATGTGAAGGTTGGGACTGAATCAATCTCAGCTTTGTCTCCTGCCTAAATATGGCACCAGAGATCGCCCTCAATGGATCTCACCCGCTGAGGGGGCAGAACCCGGATGCTTCTTTTGTTTTAGAAGCCAGACCCTTGCAGAACTAAGCGCAGGTATTCTCTAAGCTTTGGATGCAATGAAAAGAAGGGGGGTTCAGTCTGTTATGATGCTGTTGAGACTTCTACTCTTCCTCAGTCTTAGCTGGTGGTCCAAAAAGCAGCAGAAGGTGGCCCACAATGCAGCTGCCAGAATGACTGCATTGTCCCAGCTGTGAGTCGTACCCACGTGTAAGTCAAGTGGAGGTGAAAAAGGATTGTCTGATAATTGAAACAATATGGCAAGGAAAGCAAAGCCAACAGGCAAATCCCCGTGCACACAGGCAGGGAGTGAATAAAATGGGAGGAGGGAAAATGGGGAGATAAATGACCATTCAAAGTATGCTCTGCTTGTTACTGATTGCACAGCAGTGTTTGGGGATGGGTAATAGACATTCTTCCTGCAGAATTTAGGGAGGATTGAGAAACCCTGGCTGGCACCATCCCTGAGCCCCAGCATCCCCCCAGCTCTCAGCAGTCTTACAAGTGAGTCCTGTTTTACCTAAAGGCAGCTAAGACAGAGATGTGTGAAAACTCTTCCAACCTGGACATTAAAGACAAATTGACGAACTCATTTCAGCTCCCTGTGAGTTTAAATGTGTCACAGCAGCCCTGACTGAAAACACCAAATTAATTGCCTTACTGCCGGTCACACAGTGCAGTTGGATTCGTGCCAGGAGTCCCAAGACCCACTCCTGAATACCTGCAGCACACTGCCACTCATCTGTGACATCAGATATTTCCTGTGGCAATTACCTTCTTCTGCTCTTGGGAGAAAGAAGGTCTTTGTGAGTGTGCTTAGAAGAAAAAAACAAGTTGGTTTTCAAACATTATGAGATCTGTAAAACAGTGCTCAGTGCACTTTTGGCCCAACTTTATTTTTCCTTATCTACTGTCCATTTTACACTGCACTGAACATATGCAACTGGAAACAACCATAACAATGAATGTTAGGATCAGACAGCATTTCTTCCAGCATCTCCTTTTTGGAAGAAAGAGCCTTCTGCAGAAACGGAGTAAAATGGAGCAGTTCTGCACTGCTTGGCACTAAATCACTACCTGCTGCCAAGAGCAGTGCAAAAACTTTATGAAGAAGCTTATGATATGGATGAAAATTCAAGGAAAAGCAGACATTTCAAGAGCTGTTCTCCATTTTAAAACTGCAAGAAATGCCAAGACTGTAAAGATCTCTGTTGCTCTACAGTGCTAAAAATAACATTCACCAACAACTCTACCGAGCCTCTTGTACAAAATTCAGCCTTATGGCTTTCATTTTGATTGTGAAATGAACACATCATTTTACAAACCTCCGTGACTAGGGATGTCTAAAACGAAGGAAATCCCCAGTACCATTTACTCTCAAAATATTAAAATTCACTAGAAGCCAAAAAGACGCTTCAAATTTCAGCTAGTATTAAGAGATGTAAGTTCTTGTTTCTAATCCATTATGAAGGGCTTTCAAGTAGGCAAGAATAACGTTCTTAGATCCTAATGTTGGCTACCTAACTCGACTCTTTGATACACTTCATTTACATGTAATCCTGCAGCCTGCCAGCAGTTGATAAGGTTCCTGATATCTAAGCAATTGAGAAAGGGAAGTTTAGTTTCATGATGGGCTAAAGCTGAGCTCCATGATGGAAAGCTGCTCAGGTTTAGGGTTTCACACAGATTTTTTTACTTGTCTGCAAATGCTTCTCAGCATTTCTCCCCAAATAATTTATCTGCCAAGTTTAAAATTCTTGACAAAGTTGAAATGGCTGCACTGGATTTTTGCTTTTTTCCATTATTAAAATATTTAATGGGTTCCTGTTAACACTGGGTGGAGAGAAGTGAGGGGCGGATTTTTCCCTCCACTCCAGTGATTCTATCTGCTAGATAAAAAGAGTGCAAAAGTTACATATTAAAGCGGCTGAGAGAAGTTACAAACACTGAGTTAGTGGATTTACAGCACATCTGAAGAATGGACAGCAGCACATTCTTCTGACTGAAGAATGGACAAGTCCATACCCATCAAGTGCAAGACATTTACAAGCACTAAATTTTATGTCCCTCATGTAAAGAGCAGGATCACTCCATGCAGTTTTGACAAACCCATTTCAAATGCTCCACCACAGAATCATGGAACAGTTTGTGTTAGAGGGGACCTTTAAAGGGAATCTCATCCCTGCAATGAGCAGGGACACTTTCCACTATCCCAGATTGCTCCAAGCCTTGTCCAACCTGGCCTTGGACAATTCCAGGGATGGGGCAATCACAGCTTCTCTGGGCAACCTGTGCCAGGGCCTCCCCACCCTCGTTGCAGAAAACTTCTTCTTTTTATCTAATCTAAATCTACCTTCTATTAGTTTAAAAACATTACATCTTGTCCCAGGTAAAAATGTGTCCCCATCTTTGTTAAAAGCCCCTTTTATTTACAGAAAGGCTGTGCCGTGCCATGCCATGCCACGCAGTGGGATAAGATGTGTCACCTGGCTGTAGAAATTCAGGGTATTCCCCATCTGCAGAGCTACAGCTTCTCTCAATATCTCTGCACAACTGGAAACTTTGGGTCTCCAAAAGAAGTGAACCTGGGTGCCAGGTCAGCTCCACAGCCCAGGCACAGGCAAACTGCCAGGTTCCAAGCTGCAGGCACAAAAACACAGCAAGTGATTCAGCACTCAGAGAGAACAGGCTCTGAGCATCTGTAACCTCCTCGGAGTGTCACCAGAGCCCCAGCTCCAGAACACAGCATGGACATGAGCACTCCAGCCCTCCTGGCTGCTTCAGGAGACGATGGGAGCACAGCCCAGCCACTCGAGCAGCTCTTTATTTCCTTCATACTCTGAGACACAGCTGAGAATGTGGAGAGGTGAAGTGGAAAGATAAATGGAACACAGCAATATTTTAAAAAGCTGCTCCCTTCTGCGTGCATTTTGAATGGATACCATATGCTTTAGCATGCTGGTTTGATTCTCTGCTAAAATATTATTTACTAGCCTGCCTCAGCAAGACAATCCTCTCTGCAGAATAATTATTTTTAGTTTAAAAAGACAAATATAAGGGTAATTTCTACCAGTGCTGCTTTGAACTTATGATCATCCATTACACTGCCTGTTCATCTCAGTCTCCCAACTTTTCTATTACAACAATCCTTTCATCATCTTCACCAAGTGCTTCCACCTCCAGATCACTCAAGAAGATAGTAAACACCACTTGTTTCTTGATATTTAATATTTACTCTGATAAGAAGTTATTCCTACCCTGGTTTCTTCTTCTAAACCTGTTTCAAATCTGTGGTAACATTTCCGCTTCTTATCACTGCTTCAGGTTCCTTCACAGGTTCTTGGAGGAGCCTTTCTTTCTTAGGAATTTTGAAGTCCAAACGTCCACTGGCTCTCTCCCCTCCATGGTTTTATTAGTCTATACTAATAGATCATCAAGGTGAAAGAGGTTTTTGCATCCTACCCCATGTTTTTTCATGATTTTATCTTTCAGTTGATTTATCTAACACAGAAGCTGAGTTTCCTGGTGGATTTCCACTGCCAGACATACAGAGGAGAGCAGGTACCATTAGTCCCACTCTGCTCCTCTTTCAGCACTATTTTGGGCACGAGGGAGTGAGGAAGGGCACAAGAGATGATGTCAGGAGTGCAGGGGCACAGCAATAACTTGAGGAAAAGCTTCTTTCGCAGAAGAGTGCACACACCACGAGCTGCTTTCCTGAACCCATTTCAGCTCCCTGTTCAGAGAACCTGAATAAAGGCAGAAAAGATAAACTGCAGCCACAAGCTGTTCTCCCAGGGGCACAGGGAGGCGTTTCAGGTGGGGGCTTGGACTGCTCTGCCACGGCCAGAGATTGATGTCCAGGGCCAGGGACTGATATCCACGGCCAGGGACTGATGTCCACAGCCAGGGATGGATGTCCACGGCCAGGGATGGATGGCCAGGGCCTGGGAGGGATGGCC
>VZRO01007130.1:174814-192811 GCA_013397915.1 Daphoenositta chrysoptera | reverse complement strand
GATGTCCATGGCCAGGGACTGATGTCCACGGCCAGGGACTGACATCCACAGCCAGGGATGGATGTCCACAGCCAGGGATGGATGTCCATGGCCAGGGACTGATGTCCACAGCCAGGGACTGATGTCCATGGCCAGGGATGGATGTCCACGGCCAGGGACTGATGTCCACGGCCAGGGACTGATGTCCATGGCCAGGGACTGATGTCCACAGCCAGGGACTGATGTCCACAGCCCCAGAGCTGTGGGTCCTGCAGCCCCAGGGGACTGAGCACCAGATAAGCAGCACGGAGCAGATGGCGAGGGCAGGGCAGTGAGGAAGGAGCCCGAGTCCTGCTCTCCCCTGCTGCCCCTCAGGCTCAGGGGCTGCATAATTATTCCTGTGGAGCCAATAAAGCTCGTTGAGCTCATTGTCCTCCAGATAACAGAGCTCAGACCTGGAGGACTGGCAGGACTGACCTCTCATGCCAGTTCTGACTGGAGCAAAATCCCCTGGAAAAATCCTGCTAATGAGTGGTGTGTATTATCTCATCTTCCCTATGTCTGGTTTTTGTTCATAACTAAATCCCCCATTTGGGGAAAGAAAAAAAAAGAAACAGTAAAAGAAAGGACAGATCTTACACCCACTCTAGCTGAAAAATCCTTGTTCTGAAGTATTCATCAAGATAAAAAAAATAGAAAAGCACCATGAGCTAATACACGCTAATTTCCTACTTATTTTAGATTACGTGCATAATTTTAAAGCTGTTAATAACAATGAGATCTGCATTTATCTCACAGAATAATTTAAAAGTAAGCAAACATTTTCAAAGTGCAGTGAAAGACCGCAGTGAGATGCCTTTGGTTTTGGTTTATTAGGGTGAGGGAAGAAACAACAATAACATGGCTCGAGGATATCAGAGCACAGTAGTCCCAGGGATTCTTTAACTAAAGAAGAGTTTAGATTGCTTAAACAGCAAATTGAGCTGCAGAGCTGTGTTTTACAACACCTGGTAAAATGTATTTACACAGGTAAAAACGTGTTTACTCACACACACTGTGCCTGCTCCTAACCACGGAACTAGAACTAGGTCTAACAGTATAGATTATTATTATTATATATCCACTATATAACATTCGGCAAGCCCTGGCGGCACATTCACAGGGGACAGGGTGTGTCTGTGGCTCGGAGCAGTGAATGCTCTGGTTATTAGCCCTGCTTATTCCTCCCTATTCAGCCTGAGCAAATCTCCAGGAGCAGGGCTGCAGCTCCAGCTCTGTTTTAATCGATTTGCTGCAGCCTGAGGAGCATTGGGGAGCACCCTCAGCTCTCACAGCTCCTCTCTGCACCTCCCCACACATGCAGGCCTGCCTTAGTCAGCTCTGAAAAGCTCCAGGGATTGCATTCAGCTGTTTTTTCCTCCTCAACTCCTTTAGACTGCCCTTTAGACTGTCCTTTAGACAAACTCCTTTAGCTCCTGGCAGAGCTGAGGGTGGATGGAGGCTGTATCCTCTGCACATGAGCAAGGCTATCACTGCTTCCCCTCCTGACCCAGACAAACACCTTTGTTGTCACTGGCATCGTGGCCAAAAGACAGGGTGAGGAGGCTTTGACAACCTCTCACACTCACAGGGCCCTTGGCAGCACAGATTAATTTCCTTAATATTTAAGCCCCATCAGGACACAGGTACTACACACAAAACTGAATAATCCCTGGTTCAGGCCCACGTGCAGTTTCAGAGCCAACAAAGAAGGAAATGCTGTTGTGCTGGCTGACAGCTCTATGGCACCATTTCTTGCCAGCCTCTGTTACCTGGTTGTTTGCCTTTATTCACACCTAGGGCAGGCTTTTCCTAGAGAAAAGTGTGAGCTGTGCCCTAACTTGCCTGCCACTGAGTGAAAACAGCTTTTTGGTTGAAGGCCAGTAAGAGCTCAGAAGGGAAGTGATTCCAGGCAGACAAGAAGAAGAGGTGAACTTGGCACAAGATGTGGAACGTGGCGCTAACCACCATGAGAGTCTCAAGGTGTGTCCCCCTGAGGGAATTCAGGGGGTATTTGCTCAATCTTTGAGCTATTGCAGGTAAGGAGAGGTGAGCAAAAATAATATATGTGATGCTACCCAGAGCCCAACACTGCGGAGCCTGGCACACCAGAATAAGCAAGACATTTCTCCATTGCAAACAGGGAAATTCACATATTGGATTATTCCAGGTGATCAAAATAAGGCATTTACAAGAATCCACACCTTGAGGTAGATGCTTGCTCAGATTATTTTAAGTTTAACCTTCTCCCTCTCAGAGCAGGAGGGACTCCCATTCACACTGGTGGGATTGCTGCTCAAGCATCAAAAACGAACCAGAAACTTAAGTTTCGTGTAATGACACAAACTCACAATGGAAAAAACAACAAGGCTTTCTTGGCCTGTCCACAGCTCCAGATATTCAGCCTTATTTCCCTTGCTCATTTTCAGCCCATTTATTCCAAGATAAACCCTCTGGCACTACAGTGAATAATCCTCTTCTCTCTTGGGATTCAGGGTGAAAAGGGAACATGTCACTCGGTATGACAGAGAGAACTGCTAAAATAAAGATGCTACTGCGGATCGAATTTTTAGCATACGTCTCTTTCGGGGTGTGAATAGCACCGGGATGCAGTAATAGGGGCCACGTACTTCTAGGTCACCAGGTCAGGTCTGACTGCATCTTTCAATAATTTTGACAGCCTGCCATCTGTGACACGAGGAGCAGGTGTTCATGTGGAGCCTGGTCAGTACATGGCTCTAAAATCAACCATTTCCAGCAAACAGCAGCACAACTCTGGAGCCTGCTGGTGGACTGGGAGCCTCACTGCCTTGAGAGAAAAACGGATTTACCAGAGATTTTTACCACAGCCAGGATCTGTGTAACAGCAGTGGGCCAATGAGGACACAGCACCAAAGCCCTCTGGATGGCAGGCAGGAGGATGACACCTCCTCCAGAGCCTGAGAGTGAGGCAAAGCAATGGCAAAACATCCAGCAAAGTCTGCAAGATGATGTTCTCATCTACTGCTTCCCCTTGCTCTACACACAGAATTGTAGAATGGTTTGTGCTGAAAGAGCTCTCAAAAATCATCTCTTTCCATTTCCCTGCCATGGGCAGGGACACCTTCCACTGTCCCAGGGTGCTCCAAGCCCTGTCTAGCTTGGCCTTGGACACTGCCAGGGATCCAGGGGCAGCCACAAATGCTCTGGGCACCCTGTGCCAGGGCCTCCCCACCCTCACAGGGAAGAATTCCTTCCCAATATCTAATTTAAATCTGCCCTCTGACAGTTTAACTCCATTTTCCCCTGTTCCATCACTACCTATCTTGGGAGTGGTTGGAGACCACACCAGTGGTAGCCAGGTCAGTACCATGCTCACAGGAGAACAGGTTTGATCAAGCCTTCAGCTGCTGAGATAAGCCTGTCCCTGCTTTAAGAAGCACAGGAATCAGGATTCGCAGTGTTCCAAATAGGCCCCTCTTCACCCAGATTCTGTGGCCCACAGACCCGAGGAAACAGAAATTAATAAGCATAAAGCTTCTGAATAACATCTCGGAAAGTCTTCTGAATATTTTATCATAAGTACTTAGATACAACTCTCGGAGGTTTGGCTTGTTCATTCTAGCGAGCGCTGAAGTCCTTGCGGGATACCTGCGGACTAATTGGTTTTGTCTGTGTTAGTGTCTAGTCACTGCATGAATCAGGCAGTGCTGAACCTCCAGCTTAGACTAAGAGCTCCCTGAAGATAGAGAACTAGGCTGTGTTGTCTGGCTCTGTAAGTGACTTGGGTTCAGAAGTTCTCCAGTCCATGCATTATTACTAATCCTCCTTGCATGACGCGTGCCTGCTGCAGAGGAATAATCTCACGCAAGCACCCTAAGCCAGAGCATCTGCAACTGCACTGGGGAGGAGCGAGGCTGGGAGTTAATCCCCGTCCCGAGTGATGGGGAGGCAGCTGTGGGCAGGGATCCTGCCTGCTCAATTCCTCTGCCACTCCAGACCCTTCCTCTCACTATCAAAATGGGAGATTTATGTGGGGCCTGGCAAATCTCAGCAGCGAGCAAGAAGCTCCGAGAGGAAAGAGTTGAGAAGGAGATGCAAACCAGATCCAGGCTTGTTGTTGCAGCTCTGTGCAGCAGGGAGGGAAGGTGGGACTCGCTGCTCCCCTTTGTGCTGGCTGCTGCAGGAGCTGTGGCAGAAGGTGGGATACAGAACACACTGGCACCCCTCTCCTGCTCTTACACTTCCTTTGGATCCCAGCTTTATATGAGTGCATGGAACTGCTTTTCTGGGGTTACTCCAATGCAGCTTTTCAGTATCCTAAAGGGCAGTCAACAACTTAGAAGGATGAGGAGTTCTGACATCCTTCCCCTCAACATGTGCAATAACACAAAGCAATTTGCTCACTTTGTAACCTTGAAGCTGGTGCCTCAGGGTGTGAGTTAACTATTGCTCTGGAGGGAATAGCTTCCCTCTGATCTTCCAGCCATGCAGATGCTACTGGGTACAGTCACAGAGGTGTCACCTTCCTCCTGAGCATCACTTACAGATTACAGATGTTGGAGGAATTTTAATATTTCAGTACAAACCTTGTCCTACCTCTCACTGATACAATTTCATTAATACAATCAATAGATCCACACTGTTCCGGGAGGGTTTGGTCCACTGCTGGTATCAACACTTGAGTGATTAATTTTTTACTACTTTCTTTCCAAAAACCAGCTTAAAATCAGTGCAGCAACTCCAAAGTTTGTTTTCTTCAGTGCAACTTGTAGAGGTGCCTTATTGCAGTATTTAGGAGATGCTTTATCAACTAATTTATTGACTTTGATCACAAAGTCCCAACTTTAAACTTGCTGTAAGCTTAGTCATCCTGCTTCTCCCTCCGTGGCTGCTGCCCTTCCTCAGTGCAGGAAATCTGAAATGAAATGGCAACTTCTTGCCTGGCCAGGAGAGGTGGGCTGGCCGCCGGGCACTGGCATCAGCTCTGCAAACAGGGAATGAACTCCACTCATCACCTGCCACTCGATATCCTTATCAAAGCAAAGGCTGCTAGAGGGGACCGTTTTATTAGGACTGGAAATTCTTTTGGGAGCACAGTCACAAGTGCCCCGACATATGGAAATGGATGTAATTTCATCTGATGAGACAGCTAACACTCAGATGGAGCAGCAGCACTGTGTCTGGGCAAGGGAACAGCCAATGGGCAGAGCATGGGCAAGTTCTCCCTGTGTTTGAAGATTTCAAAGGCCAGAGGAGATCACTGCATGTTATCGTTGCTAAAACCACAATCTGTTCCCTGCTTGTTGACCAGAATATCTCTGTTTAGGTGGAACTGAAGTATACAAGCTCTCCGGGCTCTGAACAGCACCTATTCTGCTTATTTTTGGGGATAATAATTGTTGGGTCACACAGTGGGGTGTTTAGTTAATTAAGGCATGGAAGTAAAACAGCTGAAGAAAAAGAAGGAGGAATTCCATACCAAAAAAAAAAAAAAATCTTAATGCTAAAGTACAACTGAACATGTCTGATGAATTTCTGGTTATGCCAGAGTATCACCCAACTCAGCCAATGACCAAAACAAAGGGACCGATTTTTGTCGCTGCATCTCTTCCACTTGGCTGAGCAACTCACAAGCCTTGGAATAAAATACAGGGCAGAAAAAGAGAAGTTCAGTGTGCAAGCATCAGCTTTCACAGGTCACTCAAAAGCAGAAGGAATGCAGGCAGACCCTCCTGCAAAGCAGGGTGCTGAAGGAGCTGTGCTGGGCTGCCAGTGATGGAGCAGCCTCCTCTTCCCCAGGGAACACCGACCCACTGTGCACCACGGAGAGCAAGAAGCTCAAGCACGAGCAGGACACTAAATCTGTGCAACATTTGCAAAGTCCAGCTCAGCCTATTGCATTCAGAATATCCAAATGCAACTTCATCCATGGTCTCAAATTCTGCTTTCTAATTTTGTTTATTAACGACGCGAGGCAGGAACTGTCATCACGTGTTTATCAAGTAGCCAGTGCTCCCAGGAATCCAGATTTTTTTTGGGATGTTGGGTAGAACTAAGAGTTTAAAAAAGGTGGAAGAATCTACCAAAATAACTGTTTTCCAGTGTGATCCACAGGCCTGACCAAATTAAATCCTGAATGTGTATATTTTAATTCCATGTATTACACATCTCAACACGACAGCAGTTGTAGATGTGGAACAAAGTGCTGGATTTGGCCCATTATAGCATTTGTTTAATGCACTGAATTCTTTCACCTACACCATTTCCTGTACAGCCATGGAAGTTCCAAAGTTAAATCTCTATTGTGATCTCCTGCCATGACCCATTTTTGGTCAACTATTTGAAAACCTCTTGAGCTCAGGGGTGTGGACCAAGAGGTGATGAGATGCTCCAGGGAGGGAAGGAGCTTGAGTACAGACATTAGAAATACGTGCAAGTTAAATAAATGACTTAAACACGAGATGCTAATTTAGCAGCTTCAAGGGCCGTATTTCTCCAGCCAACCCAGGACATAAAAAGAAACAAAATTTCATTAAAATAACCCAACCCTGCTGCTGTTTCGAGTGCCACATTTATTCAAACACAGCCCACCAGCTCTCAATTAGCTGCTTTCTCACTCCAACTGCAGGTCTGCAGTGCACAGAAATGTAATTATTCACACACCACCCTGTCATTGCCACCACTGTCTGTACTTCTAAAGCATCTTGATTACTCCACTGATGAGCACTATGGAAATGCCTATAAATAAAATAATCATCTCCCCTCATTAAGTTCCAGCTCGTGGACTGAGGAAGGATGATTTTCCTTTGTACATTCCTTTTGTAAATTTTATCATTTCACAACAGAGGGAGCAACGTGCCTCTGATGGCACTCAAAGAGACAGACTGTCAGGATTCCTGTCAGTATTTCAGCTTTGAGCAGCTTGCGTTTTTGCATGAATATTTCCTCCTGAAAATAAAGTGCTGTTTGTCAGAATTACGCATTCGGTAATCTCTTTCTAATGTCAGCATCAGACATGCAAAAACCCCCTAATGTCACGTCAGGAGGTCAGATTTTATGGAGCAGTATGTCATGGAAACCCCAAACAGCCAGCACTGCACCCACAGCAGAAGCTCCCAGCTCTGACTGCCACACTAAGAACACACATCTATAATAAAAAACAAGCATGGAGGGAAACCTTCCACTAAAAACAAAGCCTTGGTGAACCAGGTGTGCTCCTCAGGAAGCCTCAACAGTAATTGATGCTGCAAACAAGTATCAAACATCCCACTACTGCCACATCACAGGCTCGCTGTTTTCCATGACTGCAGTACTGGGTACACACTGAAACTCCCAGTAGTGTGTCCAACATGCAGTGAAATACCTCATTGCATAAAATGGTGAATTATAAAGCCAGAGAAAGAAGTTAAATGTCATATCAGGGCTGATCCTGTCTTGCTCTCCAGCCAGAGGTGGAAGGGAATCACCACTTGTTCCTGTAAACAGCTAGAAGGAGGATAAGGGAGCAGTTTGATGGAAGCTCATGGAGCATCCCTGTTTCTGCACCATCTGAAGCAACACCTCACCTCCAAACTGCCAGCAGCTCTCAAAGAGCTGAGGCCACTCACAGGTTCAGATTAAGATCCTCCTTCCCAGCTGGGAGAAGAACAGGACTCTGTCAGCATGAGCAGGGAGCTGCTCTCAGGGCAGATCCAGTTGTTGAACCCTCTGCAAAGCTGCTGTGATCCGAAGGGCACGGCCCTGTGCCCATGTGGGATCACCTCAGGGAGCACAGCTCATCTGAGTCCCTCCTTCCTCTGTCCCTGGTCTCTCCCAAGGTTTCCAGCACATCACTCCTTGTACCACTGCTCACTTACAGCAGGTTACTGTGCCTATGGACAGTGCAGCTGGACAGTCACCCTCTCATGTTCAAACCATGCAGCTGAGGAAGGAAAAGTGCTGCGTTGAGTCAAGTGGAAAGGAAAGATTTGGCAGACAGATGGGATTTTTTGTCTATCTGAAGCTGGAACCAGACAGTAACTAATGTGCAGGACACAGAGGATGGGACAAAGCAAGAATCACAGAATCACAGGATGGTTTGGGTTGGAAGGGACCTTAAAGATCATCCAGTTCCAGCCCCCTGCCATGGGCAGGCACACCAGACTGTCGGGTCGGAGTGCCAGGCTGCTCTCAGCTCCCAGGCACTACACCTGGACTGTGCAGGACACTGTAGGGACCTGTATTTGGGATGAACGTTTTTTATGTAAAATCTGCATGTTCTTGGACAGAGCCAGTACTTGAATAATTTTCTCCAGAGACAGGACAGAGTTAATTTAAAGCAAAACCATCAGTCCCTAGAACAGCCAGTGTCCAAACCCACACAAGAGCTGTGCTGTCTCACTCCAGAATCTGGAGCAGGAAAAACAGTGACAAAAATAAGATCGTTCCTCAATTACAATAAACAGAAATGTTAAATCAAGCTCAGAATTGTCCTTGAAGAATCCAGCTCTTCCCAGCTCTAAAAATGATGCCCCACATTCCTTTAAGGCTTTTCATAGATACAGCAATCTGAAATGGCTCATTGCTGTGTAGCTGCTAACAAGAGACAGATGTTTCCTTCAGTTCCAGCAATGTGTAGACATGAAGCACATTTTGATGACCTGCTAAATATTTCTGACTCTCTCTGCACGTTACCTCCTCGTGCATTTAGTCAAGGAAATGCTCCACAGTTCCACACTTTCCCTGCTCACTCTGGAGCTGGCCAGAAGAGCATGCTTGGATCAACCACTCTATCTTAGCAAACCTTCATCAGAGGGCAAGAAAAGTCAAGCAACACGTTTTTACTGAGCAAAGCCAGAGCTGGAGAGTTCTTCCAGTTACTCCAGAGCCAGATCAGCTGGTGGCTGTGAGCCCAGCTCCCCCTGTTATTTATTTAGCTGGCCCAGAAGACACGCACCGCACGCCGGCGTGCAGGGCGAGCATCTGTTCCACCCAGACCCACGGCTACATTCTTCACTCGGTATTAATATCAGGGAAAATTTAGTAACCTAACCACTGGCATGAGAAGCCACACTTCTAAGAGAACAGATGGCAGCAATCATCTCAGCTTAATTTTAGGCTTCAAGAATCGTTCTGAGTCAGCAAAGCCGCACGATAAGAGCAAGAAGAAGACGTAACATCTGTGAAACCTCCTACCTGCTTCCCATCCAAGGTGTACAGCTTTTTGACCACCCCTGTCTCCAGTTTGATAGCTTCAGTGATGTCAGTGAGGACTTGCTCGAAGGAGTGGGCAGTCTTCTTGTTGAGGAGCACGCGCACGGCCTTGCGGGGCTTCACCCCGCTGCGGATGATGGTCACCAGCTTGGGGCGCACGAAATCCTTGTTCTCCTTGGCCTGGGCGCTGTTGCTGCTGGCCAGGGACTGAGGTGCTTTCTGGTTGGCAGAGGTCTTCACGTTGACAGACCAGTTGGGGTTGACGTTCTTGGTGTATTCCACCTTCTTGAAGAAGTTGTCGGACGAGCAGACGTAACTCTCCCCTTGAGGAAGAAATGAGATTCTGCAGTAACCACCAGAAAACAGGCTCTGTGCTCTTCCCCCGTGAATCATGCAAACCATTAATAATTCTTTCCATTAGCCCTCCCACAACAGCTCGTTCTTAAAGCATTCTGCCTTATTTTAATGTTATATTTATCCTTATGTAAAGTATTGCCACTATTTCCACAAAGTAAGCAAGTCGGCCATCAGCAAACACATGCAGTCACATGAACCAGGGATTTGAAAAGGTTGAGTTATAAAGGTATTTAGGAACTGGAAGATGCAACTAAGCTGTCTAAGAGCTTCAGAATACCGAATTCATTTGACCATCCCCATTATTTTATAAATTTGCCAGCTTCCCCTGTATCTTTACAGACCTAGCTACTACTTCAGTGTGCCATTCCCTGCCAAGAGGACATCAACATCCATCCACAAAGTGCCTTCTGCATCATGCCTGAAAAATAATCAAAATCTTGTCCTGAATAGTCTCCCCTAAAAGTAGCCTTGGTAAATCTAGCAGGCATAACAAACATGCATTGTTAGAGCATCAGTGGTTTATTAGGGAACAGACCTAGTGGCAGCTGAGATTAAATGCTGCACCAAATACCACTGCTTGCTTTTATATGGCTGGTACCCACCAAAAATACATTAAATCCAAATTTAGACATGGCAGAGAAGGGTTACATGGTCTTGTTAGTAATTCACAAAAAGCCTTTCCCTATCCCACCCAAAATTACTCTCAGGCTTTGTCTGTAATTTACACAGGATCCTATCTAACTAAGGTTTTAAAAGCACCTTAAAGGATTTGTAGGAGCTTCTTTTGGGCCTGCAAATCTGATGGATGCTGGAAGAGTTATTACTAGAATGAGACTGTAAACCAGTATCCCTAAGGGAATGTCGCTGTCTGGTCTGAAATGACTCAGGCTGCTGAGCACTTGAGGATGCACTGAAAAAAAGTCACTCACTGCTGGAGGAAGGAGCTTTTGTCTCGCCATTAGATAAAATTTTAATAGGAACTGAAGGCATGACATGGGTACCTGTAGGATTTTAGAATATCTTCTGGTGTTTTCTTTGTTTGATCTTACAGAATTAAGTTCTTCATGTACTACGATACGTTTGAAATCAAAACGTATATTTAACTATTTTTGAAAAATAAAAACAAAATAAAAATTCCTTCTTCACAAAAACCAGACTGGCTGAACTTCCCTGTTTGTCCCTGACTGCAAACTCCAGGGCTCAGACATCTTTGAAAATCCCAACAGCTGAGTCTGGTTTCCCATGCAGGGATGTCTAGGATAGGATTTGACATCCAGTTGGTAAAATATGCATTTCCAACCATCCCACTGATTTCCACATGGCCCAGGCATGTAACGAGTCCAGGATAAAGTTCATACTGGAAGTCCTTCTGCTGACTGAACTGCACTTAGGATGGAGGCACCAGGTTAATCCTGTCATTGAACCCACAGTGAGACCGTAACAGGCACACCATAAACAGATTTTAAAAGGTTTACAACAGCACTCTGGGTATTTCTGTCCCTATTACTGATCAGGGTGTGATGGCACAAGCAGCCACAGAAAAGATGTGGGATTCTAACTTATTTTAACCCCACAGTGACACACTGTTATACAACCAACTGCAGCTCTTCTCCATCAGCTGTATAAAAACGACCAAAATCCTTGACCAACAGGAAGCAGATACTCTGTTTCCTCATCTAAAGATGGAATACAAATACAGAAGAGAGCTGACAAGGTCAGTGATGAACACTCAGTCGGGCATTTTGTCAACTAGTGTACCCCAAACTAACACAACAATCCCACCAGCAGGTTCTGTTGGCTTGAACAAACAGTTGAAATCTCTATTTGCTGACAGCAACACCCCTCAACAGACCATGCAGCCCTGCCCATAGCTGGAGCTCCTTAATCCCTTACATTTTGTGAATTTGACTCAATAGACACTCAAATATACCCCCCAGAGCACCATACATTATACAGAATTCCCTCTGGGGATATCCTTTTCCAGAAGCTTTGAATACTTCAAATCTTTCTGATTAATAAGTGATAAGTTGTGGTTTATTCATCTGCTTCAGCCAAGTAACACCTGGTGCAGAGCAGGCCCAGGCTCCTCTCCAGTCTCACAGCGGAGAGAAGGCCAGCAAGGGGAGTTTGGAATGCTCCCAGGGAATTAACCATCCTAAGAACCTGAGCCCTCCCAAGCCCATAATCCCCGGGCAGCAGAGCCCTCCTAAGTGTGCTCAGCAGAACTGTGCATTATCCTCTGAGAAAAGGGATTTCTCTCTTTAAATGGAGCACTAAGGACAAGTGATTTGAATGCTGCTGTCACCGCTGCCCCAGGCATCCCTGTGCCAGCTCCTGACCTCACCTGCACCTCTGCTTCCCCACCTGAAAAGCAGAAGTAGACTATCAGCCACTGCAGTGTGGCAAGGCTTGGCTTTCATCTGCATTTGACCTTCATCTGTATTATTTTCACAGCGAAAGAGAAGTATCCATTTGCACTGTGTCCTGTAAACACGTGAGGTGGTGGAGCATATTTCTATTAATAAGTTCCATATTTTAAAGTAAGCTGAAGAGATTCTTGATCTGTTTGGTACAATACCATTAGTCTCAGTTCCAGCTGAACTCCTCCCTGCACACCAACGCTGGGTGTGTATTTACACCACCATACACCAAAGGCAACGGTGGCATGAAGACAAAACTCTTGTAGGGTTTGTTCCACAGATGTGATCTTGTGCAGGTCCACACACTGGCCTCTCAACCTGTGCTGACACTCACAAGTGGAAAAGGGAATCTGCCCTTTCTCCCTTTGTCTCATTCAACCCAAACCCTAGCAAATAAAATCTATACTTTACTGGGTTCTGAAACTGGGAAGAAATTTCCTCGGAGTGAGACTCCAGAACAGCAGTTCAGAGTAGCAGCTCTTCTCAGCATCATTTCTGCAGTCACAGCAGCACAGCTCCAGGGAAGAGGAGCTTTTCTCTCCTCCTTCCCTGACCTAAGGATGTGATCTGAAGCTTTAACTTCATTTAAAAACCACTTCAACTAATGTCTTCCCTAACTCAGTTTATGACCCTCAAATAGCAGCAAAATCATCATTCAAGTTCCTCAGTGAGGCACATGCATTTTTCCAGCCAGGACCACACTTTCCACAGCGTATTCCACTTCCCACAGTGGAGTTTTACCCAAACCTTACCACGGTGGTAGCAGGATTGGGCAAGCACGGGCTGAAGACCTGTGAGCTTTCCAGCCTTGAGCTGCACACTGAGCCCAGGAGATCATAAAAAAGAGAAATCTTACGGGGAATAGTGCTGCCATGGAGGGAGGAGTGGGTTCTCTGTGGGTTTCTCTGCCACATCTGTCTGTGCTAAGCCCATAATGAGAAGTCAAGGTGTACAACTGTGGCAGCCACAGAAACGTGACTGACAGACACAGCGTGGTTGCAGAAGATGTGCTCGGCATAACAGAAGGAATGGGAAGAGGGTGTGAGATCTCGTCATGAGCAAAAGAAACAGCTCCAAGAAGAATACTGCTCCCCAGCCCTAAGCACAAAAATCTGTGCACAAATGTTTTCAGGAACACACGCCTCGAGCCAGCAAGCAGCTGTGCACACAAGCAGAAATCCCACTGTAAGCCATGGGAAGTACAATGGACAGCCACGTCATTAATTCCAAACAAACCCCAAAAAGGGAGCCCCAAACAGACACGCTCATGCACTGGGGGTGGGGACCATCATCCTGACAAAATCCCTGTGGTGCCAGCAACAGCATTTGTATAGTGCAAGGTCAGGTCAGAGCACAATGCCCGTTTCCCACTGCAGAGCCAGAGCCCACAGGAGGATGTGCATTGTCACCGTGCCAGGGTGCTCCAGACATGTCACAATTCCTATCATGCCACCAAACCAGCCAGGGCATTCCCTCACTCCTCCTGCCTGCCCTTAGCAATGACTAGTGGCTGACTGCAGACCTCAGACCTTCCGTCATGACCGTCATATTTGCCATTTGAAGCCAGGCTCGTATCACACAGAATTACTCCAGCTTCGAGTGTGTGACACATCCCAGTGCTACCAATTTGATGGAAGCACAAGGAGATTATTCAGCTCCTAAAGAAGGGATGATCTCAGCAAAGATAAAGTTTGCCTTAGAGAAGGTTCCTTAGAAAAACCCTAAGCTCCAGATGAGCGCTAATCCTCCAACCCTCTTACAGCAGCTCCCTGTGACAATACCAAAAATGACAGGCTGTGCTTGCAGAAAAGTTATCCTTCCTCAGCATGCACCAGCAACTTTCCAGGGATAATGAACTGCGGGCAAAGTCTTTTGAGAAAAATCAGGAAAGCTGGATTGAGGCCATTTTGAATGTCTAAGTGTTAACAGTTATTCCAGGAACAGTCTCTGTGGGCAGCAGTCAATTATTCTGGCTGTTAGCTCTGCAGTTGCAAAGTTGAGATTGTGCTACTGTGCCCAGCTTTTGTGTTTCGTGGAATTTACCAGGACTGCAGCAGGAATTAAGTAGACTTAACACCTTGCAGAGTTCATTCCACATGGTGTTGGAGGAGGCCTTGAGTTTCAAATGCATGAACTTGCTGCTGCTTTATGACTTAAAAAGACCTGCTCCAGCATGGCAAAATGAACCCTGGGAGAGCTCCCTTCCCTTGGCTCTTCCACAGGGAGCTCTGCCATCAACAGAAGCACCTCTTGTTCTGTTGAAGAAGTGGAAGAAATGCTTGATTAGAAATCACCTTCAAAACCACCCAATGCCTGTAAAGAATTCTGGGACAGCACAAGTCATAGCGTGACAGCCAGGATGAGCAAGCAAATAAAACCTCACAGACAAATTTTGTTATGTAGGATGTAATTAACTGAGCTGTCAGGCCAACAGACGCCCACAGAAAACAATTCCACAGGTTACCAAGGTTTCAGTATCAAACTGCAAGAATTTCACTTTTCCAGGCAAACTGGAACACACACATTGGGTGGAGATCCCAGCATGTTTCCTATAAACCCCTCAGTCCCAGCACACACCAGACTCTGCACAGTTCCAGGGTGGAGCCCCTCCTATGATTACTTTAAATACTCCTGGACAAGATTTTGGAAAGTATTCCCAAGGGCATGACAGGATACAAAAAGCTTGGAATCACTTTCTGGAATATCTCACGCAGCCCAAGAACATTTGCAATGAAGCCACACTGAACAAAACCAAATCCTATTCAGCTTTTTCTAGTGTTTGATCTAAAGCAAGGGCAAATTTCAAACAAGGAGCCCAGGACAGGGCATAAAATCCACCTCTGGATGTGCCTTTCCCTCACTCCCAGGTTGTGCCTCACTCTCCCTTTCATTATGTCAAGAAGCTGAACATGGGAAAGAGCAAAATTATGGAGAGGGCTAAAAAAACCTTTTGTCCCACGAAGAACTAATTTGTGGGACAGTGGGGACTGGAACAAGTGGCCAAGAGCAGCATTTCTTAACCCACCTTTGCTGCTGAAGTCAATGCACAACACCAGCTTCCACCTCCACCCAGCTCTCCAGTCAAGGACAAATAATCAGAGCTGAGGTGGGACAACTTCTCATCACATCGAGTCTAGAAGAGGCTCAAAATGAACCAAGGACCAAACAACCATGCCCAGATGCCAAAGGACCTAAATTTTAGCAGAAACTTGGATGAAATGTGAGCTCTCTAGCTTGAGAAAGGCTGGAAAGGATGGCACATGATTATTTTAGCATCTTTCATATGCAAGTTTTGTCACAGCACAAGGCACAGAATTATCTGTTACAACAGTGACTCACTAATAAATGCAGCTCCATAAACCAACTTCCTGAAGCCTTGGTCTCTGGAACTAATTCTATATGAAGGGAATAAAGATCACCTGGTGCTCTTTTCCAAAAGATTCACCAGCCACGATAAACAGCAGCACCTGGGCCCAACATCCACTCCTGACTCAGCCAGGGCAGTGGGAGATGAGAGGGAGGTGCTGTCAGCGCTTCCCTGCTGCCAGGATCAGCTGGAACAGGGCAGTACCAGGATGCTGCACTGCACTTCACCAACAGAGAGACTGAGGAGGAATACAGTCCTAATCAACGGCAGCAGGTGCATTATTGTCTTGGTTTGAGAAGTCATCCCAGGACAATTATTTACAAATATTTTAAAGCTGAATGCTGAAAACAGGGAGTCAGGATTGAGACAATTACTACAGTGATGGAAGATGGCCATTAGGACTGTAAGGAGGGATAAAAAATGATCAGGCAGGTGGATTTTGAGAGAAGGTCACTGGGAGACCAGACAGCTCCCTGGAAGAGAATGGAAAAAGCAACCTGTGACCAGTGAGGGGAAATTCCTATGGCAGCACAAAGGCACCTGTGTGACAGAGTCCTGTGGGGTTCCAAAATGTGAGGTGTGAGGGTGCAGTACAGGAAAGGACCAAGAGGCACATCCCAACAGATGGAAGCAATGTGAAAAAAGAGTAAGAAAAACTTCACTTGTTCTCTTTATGAGAGTAACCCTGAATGCCACGGAAGAACTCCGGGTCTGGAGAACAAAAGGGTGATTCCAAGCCCCAGACAATTAGCAGCACACCGTGTGGTTTTTGTCCACCTGAAATGTCTGTCTCCAGGATACTGGTACTGTGCAATATCATTCTCTATCCTCCAGAACTACATTCAGGCTACACTGTGTAAGTACATTTCTAAATCACTCAGAAATAATCGAGTACTTAGAACATGATGTGAAATACTGTCAGTAATTCACAAGCTTTTGCCATCAAACCACTGAGATGAGCCTGTTTGATGACTTTTCCTAGGTTCTACTTGTTTAATGGAAATCACAACGATAAATTAGCCCCATGACAGTAACAAGCACTGGTTTGGTTACCCTCAGTCTCCAGGCAGAAAGCCAATTGATAAGGCAGACGTGCCCTGGTTGTGTGTGCACTGTTCTTGTGCGTCACAGCAGAATTCTGGGTTTCAGGCAGGTGCCTTGCACACAGCTATGCAAACACCCAAGCTCATGGCAGAGTTCACCACAAGGCTGGTTATAACCACTGGTGTTGTAAATTGCTTTTCTACAACAGGAGCATAGGTCACCCCTAGAAATATGGGATCAATAGCAGTGTGCAGCCCTGCTCTGGCATGTTCAAAAAATGGATTCCTTTGTCTTCACTCTGCTCAGGCTTTATTTTCTTAGATGATGCTCTGCTGAGGACACAGCCACACAGACAATCCCATTTTGGTTTTAGTGTGTCTTCTTCAGAGCTGTTTCCAGGTGCCATTTTGGCAGAACAAAGCCAGAACCCAAATGCCAGCATCTCCTGTCTCTACCTTAACCAGCAAAATACATTTTCATGAACTAGGTACCTCCTCACCTACAGCAAAACCCAGTGTAAAGCAGCTATAACAACTAAAGGTTTCATAACTTCACTGCCAAAAAGCAGGAAGAGTGTAAGAGGAGGAAGAGTGTAAAAAGAGAATAAAGAACTGCATTTTCTCCTGGAGTTATTTCTGAAGATTTGCATAAAACCCAGGACAATCAGGACTGAGAGCTGCCATTAGAGAAAGGCTGTGGCCATATTAAGAGACCAGAACGAAACATGGCAGAATCTCTAAAATTAAGGGAGGCCACACCTCCGTTTGACAGCTGTAATTGGGCTGAGAATAACTCCACTAGGCAGCATCACAGCTCTGAAAGGCAGCAATTTCTTCCCAGGAAAACTCTTCCATGGAAACCAAGATTTATTCCGTGTCCTTGTTCCCGCAAAATATTTTGGGGAAATGAGGATCATGCTTGACAGACAAGGAATTCTAGGGAGAGCTGCTTTAGTCAAGGTCACACAATGACTCGCTGCCGAGGCTGCCCCTGCAGTTCATGCCTCACTCACATCCATTGTCTTTTCCTAAAGGCAAAAGCCTCCTGGATTTTCGGTAGTGACCAAACCGGCCAGGCCGTCTGCTTGGAGAAAAACACCAAGGAAAAGGGAAGAGCAACTCCCCTCTTGCAACAGGATATTCCAGGTGCAAACAAAGAACGAACTGCTCGGGGAAGAGAAAAGCAGGGTGGCTGTGGGTGCCCTGTGTCCACCCCACTCTGGCTGTGCTGCCTCTGGCTGGTCGTGCCTCGGGCGAGGAGGCAGGACCGGCCATCCCGGCAATTTCACCCCAGGGCTTCTCCTGACCCTCCGGGAAAGGCAGCACCCAGGGCGGCAGAGAGCACCCCAGGCCCAGGCACGGCTGGCAGCTGAGCCCACGGGAGCAAACCTTCCCGCCGGGCAGCCCTTCCGAGCAGGATTGATTTTTGACTTGTCCCTCATCCCCCAGCGACACGCGGAGGGACAGGCACAGCCACACCCCCTCCGGACACAGGAACAGCCCAGCCCGGCCCTGAGCACCCCTGCACACCCAGACGGGCCGGGCAGGGGATGCCTCCCACACTGCCCCCCCAGACCCACCACAGCCACCACCCCACGCTCGGCCCCTGCAGAAACCT
>VZRO01007130.1:124413-174156 GCA_013397915.1 Daphoenositta chrysoptera | reverse complement strand
AGCCCCGAGTGGTGCAGCCCCCTCCCCACCAACCTCCTCACTGCACCAGGCGGCGATGCTCACTTACCTTCCTCCAGCTCGTCCATGCTCCCGATCTTCCGCGAGCCATCGATGGTGTAAATGTACCGCACTCCCTGAGGCAGGTTAATGTTGTCGGACAGGGACCGCGTCAGGTCCGCCAGGAGGGCATCAAAACTTCGGAAGCGGTCGGAGGACACGGCGTATACAATCCCCTTGAAGTAGCGGTCCCCGTTGCGATAGAAACGCACCTTCTTGGCTTTCTTCTCGTTACTCAGCGCCTGTAAGGTCCGGGTTCTGTAGAAGCTACAGTGAGCACTGTGAGTGGGGCTGGGCAAGCCGTTCATCCGTGTGCCTCGCATGTTTCTGGACGCCTTGTCTCTTTCGTCAAAGTGTCCAAAATCAAGTTCCATAGTTTGGTGAACCCTAAAGATCTGAAGCTAGGCGGGAAGGAGATGGGGAGAGAAGGAGGGCAAAGGGACGGGTTAGAGCCCAGCAGAGCCACAATCCGGAGAGCAAAATGACACTAAGGCTGTGTCTGGAGCAGGACAGATGCATTTGGGAAGCGCCCCCTCCCCTGACCCAGATTTGTATCGATTCTGGGGACTGAGAGTAGGAGGGGTCCTCGCATTTTGAAAGGGATCCAACTACTGGGGGCAGGGAACACGTTTCTAGAGAGCTGCCTGCTCCTGCACCTGGGAGTTTTCAAAGTGCACTAAATTGGCACTTGGGGCCAAAGGGATACATGGCAATCACAACTCAGCCCCAAAAAAACTCATCCAAACACCAGTTGGCAATGAATTAAACCTCTGAGCCCTGTGAGGTTTCCTTTGGCAACAGAAAACAAGGAGATCCCAGTAAGTCAGCCCTTCAATCTGTCGAATCACGGAAGGACCCAGAGCATCTGAATGTTTAACATTAGAATAAACTGGCATTTATGAAAGAATGGTCACAGGGGAATAAGCAGTTTCTTTGTGACAGCCTGTTCAATAAGGGTTAGCAATGAGATCCAGCCCACCCTTCCCCCTATCCGCAGCCCCCTCCTAGCCCATCAATCAATTCCCAGGACCAGCCTACATCTCTAAGAAGAAATGACTGCAAAGAAAAATCTGTCATTGAAACGCAGCTTCGGTAAGCTCTTTTCAGCCCGAGCCTCCTCTGAATCACATTTTTGCTCCCGTTTAATGAGGAAGAGAAAATAAAGGGGCTATTTCCACCCCCCTCCAGCCCTAAGTGATTTAATAGCTGGAAGTGCCCGTGCCCCAGGGACACGCCGCCCCTGCTCCTCACCTTTCATTGTTCTGAGCACCGGGGCTTCCAGCACAGAAAAGCCGAGACTGCAGCTGACACCCAGCGAGCAGCAATTCTGCACTGTCTCTAGTTTATACTCGAGAACAACCTCTCTCCTGCACCAAACCCCAACACAAAAGGAGAAGGAAGCCCCCAGCCCTGCAATAGAGACCCTTCCGCTCCCCCAGCAGCACCGGGAACATGCACCTCACGTATGCTGCTCGCATGTTCACACAGGGCTGAAAGGGGATTTACAGCAGTACTTGGCAGCCAGGTATAATTCCAGGAAAAGCTGTTGCTATCTCATCCCCGCCCTTTACACTCGCCAGAATGAAGCTCCTTCCCTGTATTTTACAATGTCAGCGTGACCCATGCAAGAAAAAAATCATCGTCCCCAGCCTGCAGTGAGGCAGACGACAATGCAGGCGATCTGCACAGAAACCCCAAGTTGGGAACATTCCCCCCACGATGCCAGCTGGGGTAGATTCAGTCCGGTGTCATGCACTGAACAATGAAACATCCAAGCAACTTCGGGAATGAATCAGAGGATGCAGGGGTTTTGATTTTAAAATGAACTGCAGATGCTGTAAGGCACCAAGGAAAGATCCCTCCTTTCTGGTACTTTTCTGCATGCAAGTCACTCAGGGAAGCTCTACTCACCGGTTTTCAGCGCGCAGGGTGGAGATGCTGAGAGAAAGAAAACCAGGCTCACTCTGCCTTTGTTGTCTGAGCTCCAAGCAAGAAATTCCTGCCAGGGTGGATGAGACGCCTCCTAGGTCCTAGTGCCTTGTTCCATCCCTTCACGGTAACTTTGCCTCAGTGATTTTCACTCTCACCATCAGTCGTCTGCTTGTAGTCTGCGTTTGAGAGGAAAATGGGGTGCTCATTGCAGCCCTGGATAGGCCAACAGATGAGTAGACAAAAGGTTTAGAGGGGCAAGTTTGGGGGTGATGTTTGGAAGGATGCAAATTTTCCCTGGGATCCAGCTGCACCAAGAAATCATCTGGCCTCACTAAAAAAAAAAAAAAAAAACANATTGCCCCAATCCTACAGGATTAGCAGTACAGGGGGGTCACAGTCCTACAGTGTGCTGGCACAAGACTCCTGTGCGTTAGGACAGCAACTGAGAAAATCTCTGACCAGTGGAACTGGGCACAGTCCTGCTCCTGTGCTGGTTTTACACGGCATCTGTGGTTTACACTGGCAAGCAGAAAGGGAGAATTCACTTGGTGGTTCTGCAGGAGGTGCCCCTGAATACTTTTTCTCTGTTAACACTGGACACAAGCCAGAGCCAGAGCGCTGAATCCCAGTTCATTCAAATCCCCAGGGACTTCGGGATGGAGCCGTTCAACACAAGCTAAACCCAGCAGATCCAGCGTGGCTCATATCCCACAGTGAGAGAAGTTTATTTTCTGATTCCACTACAGGAGGACCCAGCTGTTAAAAAATTGTACTGGGCTCTTTCACTTTGACAGCAAAATCTTTCACCTGCTTTCTGGGTGGAGATTTCTGTGCTGCAGCACCCCTAACCCTGCTCCCAACCCCGCTGGTGCTGGCCTCATCTTTCCTTTAGAAAAGAATGGGATTTGGAAATTGAGAGTTTTCCCATCTGTAGAAGGAAATCTTTCCTAACAACACTACGTCTGTTTCGAGTGAAAACATCAGATGTTGTCATTTTGGCACATCACAGCAGTATCACATTTACACAGAAGAAGTTAGTATTTATTCCAGCTTTGTCTGCCCTGTGCATGACAGTCCAGGCAACACTGACACAAACCCACTGAGAGCTCGTCTTTGTTTGCCAGCAACTTTCACACATGACATTTGTAAAAAGTTTCTTATTCCCTGAAACCACCCTTTTATTCAAGGGCTTCCATGCATTCTCTGAGCTGGAGTTTTTGGCTGCTCCCTTGTGTGCGTGGTCAGATCACTGCAGAGGAGACAGATCTGCTCTCCTCCCTCAGGAACCAGCACTTGAGAGGACCATGGGGAAGAACAGGGTCTGTGCTCTCCAGGGCATATTTCAGTGGGTCTCTGGATGCAGTTGCAAGAGGTATGTGGGACTTCAAACCCTGTCCTTCCCATTAGATCCTATTCCGAATTAGGTAATTTCTGGCTGTTCATCACCATGAGCTTAATCTGTCCAGAATTAACAATTCTTTCCTTTACCACAATACTGCTGTCAATATAAATCTGCCCATGCTTTAAAAAATTGCCAAAAATATAAATCATTCAGCATGTGCCAAGTACAGCAGCAGCAAGAACAGAGTAAAGGAGAGTCTTCATTCAGCCTTCAGTGGCACACACAGCTCTGACAGAGAAGAGGCAGATTTCTGGGATGATGGCTAAGGATCCAGGTACTACACCGAAGTAACCTGGCAGGATGATGTAAGCCCATGTGGGATTGCACCCCAATGTGTTAATCTCCCAAATTTGACTTGTATGGGAAGTTCTGAGGACAGCAAAGGGTGTAAAGCAGCATTAACAGCTGGCTCCTCTTTCTGCATCTGAGACCATACCTGCTGTGAGATGAGCACGTCTGTAAGGACACGTCTACTCAGGACACGGACAGAAGCTTTTTGAAGCATGGGCACTTCCTTTTAAAAGCATGTTAAAATAATTGCTCCAACAAGAGAGCTGGAATTTGTCCCTGACTGAAGGATCAGGTTTCTATAGCAAATGATGGTGACATTCATCTTGGGTAAGACCTCGAGTTCCTCCTCAGCGGTGCCCAAAACACCTGCAGCGTGTCCTCCTTCAATCCTGCCACAAGAGCAGGAGCATCTCACAAGCCTGAGCACCATCAGAGCTGAGGAGCCCTGGAGCCAGACTGATCTCACATGTTCTCAGTGAAATCACACCACGTTCGCTTCTCTCCAAGTGAGAACAGAACCACTTCATAACTCATGCCACAGACACAGAAATAAGCTGCAGTTTCTCAAGGCAAGCAAGGGCCTGCTCCTGACTTCATTTCTGTTGGCCAGGCACGAGAGCTTCCTCCCTGGCCTTAAGGAGTTAATGCCAGTCAAAACATATTTACATCAGAAGAGACTCACCCTCTGAGACACCATAATCTAAACAATTTTAGGCAGCGTGAGTGATTGAGAATTGGAAAGAAAATTCTGCTTCCCATCAGTAATTTCATCTAGCTGCAAAGGAAAGATAAATATAGCTCTTCAGATTAAATTATCTACCTTGAATCAAGTGAATCATCTTTCCTCCAGGAAGGTAATATTTAGACTTTTGCCCGTGTAACTAAATCTGTATAAATACATGTTTGTTGACATTGCTGAGCAACCATGACACTTTGGAAAGGGACAGACTGCAGGTGACAGGGATTGTGTGAATGCTTTGTGCTAACTTCTTCACATAAACCTAGAGAACCCAGTTTCTAGCATCACTAGGAGCTGTAGTCCCAAATACTCTGTCAGTGCCCAGGTGTTTTGCTATGCAGTTTCCTGACTCCTATAAAAATTGCCTCTGATAGCACAGCACATTCTCTGAACAGGATATAAGTTAGGGTGATAAGCAGCCAAGGTCTGCCTGTCCCACAGAATCATGGAAAATTCAAGTGATCACTGGGTTTGAAGGAAGTCTTGGATCAACATCTTCAAGTCAGTCTATCTAGAAGCACATATTCAGTTACATTTCTTATTTTAACCCCTGTTGTTCTGGACTGCTTTGACTGATTACTGCTGTCAAAGCTTTGCTTGATGTAACTTACACACCAAAACCCTCTGAAATGACAAATTATTATTTCAGGGGTCTGACAAGTGTGTCAAGGCACTCACAGCTGAAAGGCCACAAAGTCAATGGCTCAATCTTGACCCTCCAGAGCAACATCCTTTAAATCTGAATCTTCAAAAGAGCTGAGAGTTCATCAAAGAATTATCCTATATCAGACACAGAGTTAAGTTTCTCCTACATAATAACTACAAGCTAATAAGCAACGGGGACTTGGCAGACTTTCACCACATAACATTTGTTTCCTTTGGAGATTTATTTTTATAGGGGACCACACACATCTGAAAGTCTTTTAAATACCGATGCTGGAGAGCCAAAGCCAGGCCAGCCGCTGGGGAGAGAGGGGTGGAGGATCACCTCCAGAGCAGCTTCCACTCTGCAAGCCTTGGAAACATCTGCAGGGGCTGCTCAGATCTTGAGGCTGAAGGACTGGGCCCTTCACAGTCGGAACCACTGGAACCCCCAGGGAGGAGCAGGGACAAAGTTTGCTGTGTGAGGAAGGAGGAGAAGGTGGAAGAAGAAGACGCTGAGCTCCGAGGCCACCTCGGTGTGGGACTCCTCATGTGTCCCCTGGGTGGGACCTGCCACTCCTCCACACCCCACAGGCTGTGCTGAGCCAGGGCACTGCAGCCCCACACCCTGGGCAGATGCCCTCAACCTCAGCAGGAGACTTTAGCTTCGGATATTTCAGAAATTTGGGAGGCAGAGGCCTTTGCATCCTCTGAGGGGCCATCAGGAAGCAGGCTGAAGGTGAAAAAGCCATTTCCTGTGCTGAGTGTCTGGAAACTGTGCAGCTCAATGAACTCACTCAAGATATTCCCAACACATCCAGATACAACAAAGCATTAAACCCCACAACAGCCATCCAAAAGGAAAACACCTTCTGCACTAGATCTCTTCTGGCTCCATCCCCTCTCTTCTACAAGCAAACCACCACAAGCAATAAACCTTTCCCAGCTGAAAACAAACTCCCTGACAGCAGAAAGTGAAGCACCCCACCCCAGCACACCCCCTGAGTATTTTGGGTGAACTCTGCCAGAGCCAGCGAGTTCCACGAGCCAGGTTCTGCTGGCAGCTCAGTGGCAGTGTTTTCCCTTAAAATCAAAGTGCAGAGCTCGCAGAAATCCACGGCCACAGGCCTCGTGCACTGCCTGCACCCCGGGGGACGTGCAGAACCCCTCGGAGGCTGTCAGTGCATTTCTGCTGACCACCTTATGGATGATTCGTGGTCTGTGAGCCCCAGCCAAGGTCATGACAAATGGAACAACAAAACATCCAGATTCTCCTTTTTCCGAGGTTGTCCATGGGCTGCATCACAGTAGTTAGGAGACTCACGGCCAAGAATTTAATAACTTCTTGGTAATTTCATTTTATACAGCAGTTCAAACTGAATACCTGATTGCCAGACTCTCTCAAAATGCCTGCTGAGTGTAACATTGGCTTGAAGGACTTTCCTGATGGAATTCTAAGTGATAGAAAGGAAAATCCCATCAAAGCCATCATGGGGGATCACGTCACATTCAAGTTGGAAGTGCAAGATGTCTCCTTTCAAACACAGATCCTTTCTGTCACTCTGAAGGCAGCGACAGTGAAGTCAGGTGACACTGGGGGAGCATTTGTAAGAGATACCCGAACAGCTCATCTTACAAGCTTAGAAATCCCAACAACAGACCATTTCAGAAGTTGTTTTCCATGAGATTTCCACTCAGTGGTCTCAGTAAATGTCATCCCAGACCAAGCCCAACAGAAGCTGTGGCATTAGTTTATAAATCCTAGGAGTAGGGTAGTAGAGTAGGAATTAAGAGGTAGGAGAGTAGGTAAAGAAAGCTTTTGTGCCTGTTTTACTGTTTTCAGGAGATGGCTCCAATCTGTTTTATCCTAAAAACACACAGACAGCACTAATGAATGGTGATTTTTTCATGGCAGCAAATATTCCCCAGCTATTTTGCTATTGTTCCTCAGGCACACATACCATGTACCTACAATAAACTATTGATTATCAGTGCTTTGCATCTGTATTGGCATTTAGAGGTAGATGCAGCAACGAGAAAACTCATTTAGCTACATCAAAAGAAAAGCTTATCTGCCCGAAGTCTCATGCAAATTAGGAGCACACTGAAAGACCATTGTTTAAACATCAATGAGCTGGGGTCTCTTGTCTGCAGAGCTGCAGTCCCTCACGCCAGAGAGACACGGAATCTCAGTCCGACAGGATGGAGGAACAATTAAACGCTGCCAGTCCAAGGTCAGCACTGGCCTCTCCAGCCCCCTTTCCTCATCAAGGAGAGCCAGCACTGCAAACTGCCTCAAACGAAACCAAATCTGGTGCTGCTTCTCCCAAAATTCCTGCCAGGCTTTGCAAAGCTGGGTCTTGCACACAGCAGCCAGCAATACCCTGTTTGTTTCTAGTACAAGGCACCCTTGAGCACAGGAAGGAAGCAGGTTCCAAACACATCCTGACCCAAGCAGCCACTGAGGGATCCAGGGATTTCTGAAACACCTCTTGAAGACCTACGTAGAACCCTGTATATTTTTTATCTTTAAAGCAAAGGTTACAGTATGGAAACACTGTGGGACACTGCCTTCTAAACAGCTTTATTTCAAGTACTGAAACTCTGAGCTGGACTTCTGCAGCTCTTTCCCTGTTCCCTACACCCATCCCAGAGTTGTGCTGGGGATGAGAAGCCAGGTGAGAGATGGCCACAGGCAGGAGTTCTCCCTGTCCACAGTGTGACCATCAAGAGATAAGCACTGAGCATCATTAATGTCCAGAACAGACTCACTGGAGAGAAGCATCATCCAGCAGGGAGACAATGGCTTTGGGACTCACCTTTTTAGGAAAAGAGTAGTACCCATTTACCTTGTGAACTTCTGCAGCTTGCTGGAAATTAAGTTCTTTTCAACATTTCAGGGGAGTACTAGATGATTATCTAGGAGCTATTGGACAAGAAGCCAACACCAGAAACTCCACAGAGCTGATTCTGATGCTATTTTATCTTCAGGTTTTGCAGGTTCTGTTCATTAGGAAACCCTCCCAGGGGGGCACACACTGCTCACAGATTATTTGATGGAATTCCCAGCCTGGAAAACTTTGTGAACCTCAGAATAACTGAACAGAGGAATGAGAACCATATCAGAACATCAGGATCAGCTTCCCAAAGTCCGGATGAAGAGCCAGGTCAAGAAGAAACTCCTGATCTTGTCTGAAGGTGCTGCCAACTACATTTCTGATTCCATGAGCTCTCCTAAGAGCTACCCAATATCAGCTATGTAAACACTCACCTTCAGCAAGGATAGCAGCTGCTCTGGTACCAAAGAAAAAAAAAAACTCCATTCTGAGCAGTTATCAGTCACCACAAAGCTGGAGCCAAAAAGCAGCTACTTGCAAGTCACAAGGAGATATGGCTGTTTCCTGTGGCCTCAGACTCCAGGGAAACAAGCCCTAGAACCACTGTGCAGTGTGTAAATGGGACCTAAATTCACTCAGTGTGAATTTGAGCACTGTCTTTACATGGGATGCACAGGGCAAGAGGCTCAAGCCAGAAAATCAACTGATGAAATGCTGTGGTTGTGAAAAAAAAAGAAAAAGATGAGTTTCAGTCCTGGCTATCTGCAAGAAAATTGTATCAGCAGCAGCCTGACTTTACCAAGGGCCCTGTGGGCTGTAACCACAGGCATCTCTTTCATTAGAGCAGCAAAACTGCAAAGGCAAGGGCTCTCCTGCAGCAAAAGGCCTCAGCTCAGCTCCCAGTGCTGTGTGTACATTAAATCCCAGCAGAATGGGCCCATCCCACCTTTGTACCGTGGGATAATGGTATGTTATTATATAATTGCTACAGCCACTACTTTTGCTCACCTCCTGCTTTGCTCTAACTACCAGAGAAAGGCAGCTGAGCTGGCTGCAGCCCCACTGCAGGAACAGGGTGAGCCATAAACTCTGACAGGCCATTGTTTTATTCTCTGTATCCATGAAGTGCTGTGCTGCTCTGAGCTGCAGATTCATTCTGTTTCCAATTAGAAACCCAAACTGCCTGTTGGATTAGGTGACTCTCACTCTCTAGGCAACCCAACAAATATTTTCTGTTTTGATCCTTATGTTTCTGACCCCTGAAAGTACACGGAACAAATACCCACATACCCCATACCCAGGCTGAGCTGCAGGCCCGCCCACAGGAACAGCCCTGCACGTCCCCTGGGCATGGCCATGACTGGTTTCCTGGTGGTCCCCCTGCAGCCAGCCAGCCCTCAGCTCTGCTGGCCAGCCCCAGCCTCCACTTTGTGGCTCAGGCCGTGGCCATAACCCTGGCAGAGAGTTGAGAAAGGCAGGGCTTGTCTCAGCCCACACAGACCCAGCCATCTCCGGGCTGGTCAAGCCAGAGATGCTTTCATTCTCTTCTTTATGGCACAATTCCCTCAATTATCCATTCCAGGCCTCCTTCCTTGGCTCTTCCATGGAGAGAGGACCTGCAGGGAGGTCTGGTTGTGCTCCCTGCAGTGCTAATTATGTCACACCCCCGTGTCACAGGTAGAGTGACATCAGTGGACGCTGGGTCCCTGGGAGCTGGGAAGGAATGACAGGAAATATTGGTGAGGCACCAATATCTGTGAGCTCAGTGCCCAGAGGGGACCTGCCCTGTGCCCTCGGAGCAGCTCGGGCCTGCAGAGTGTCCGTGCCGGGCTCGGTCCCCCTGAGGGACCTGCTGATGCCATGGTCATTTTTTGCCTTTTCTTTTATATACTTTTTCTATATTCTTAGTGCTTCTAGCTCACAGTCTTAGACTGAATGTTTTGTGAAGCCCAGAGCCCGAAGCCCTTGGCAGGCTGGCAGTGAGGGGTCAGAGAGCCCCAGGCACCAAGGGCCTCTCCAGAACACATCCTGTACCCTGAGCTGGGCCCAGCCAGGGGAAGGGTCCTGGGCCGGGGGTTCCCTGGAGCCTCTCCCTGGGGAATCTTTGCTGGATGTGCTCATTTGTGAGGCCCAGGATGTGATCCCGAGTGCCCGTGGGTGTGCATTCCGTGTGCTCTGGGGCATTGCCCCTGGTGTGCTGCACCTGAGGGGCCTGCCATAAATACCCAGGGAAAAACCCTTTTTCCCTTCTCACCGTGTTTGGCTCTTCATTTTAAAACCAGGGAAAGGCATCACTGCGGTGCCACCTCCCCGTGGCACGGCAGCGATGCCACCCTGTGGTGACACCGAGCAGCAGAAGAGGGGACAGCCATCCCAGCTCGGGCTGGGAGCCACTGCTGGTCCTGGCAGCGCTGTCGGGTCCCTGGACACGCGAGGAAGGACACGGGGATGACGAGCAGACACCAACACCACCGGTGCTGGCAGCAGCAGCTCTGCCATGACGATTTAAAAATGTGAAAAAAAATCCCAACAACTGACAACACCGGCAGCAGTCAGAAGAGAGGAGTGAGAATATATGAGGGAAGGAGTGAAGCTTAGCCCAGGAAGAAGGGAGGGGTAGGGGGAAGGTATTTCATTACTTGCTTTTATTTCTCTCTGCCCTATGCTGATTTGATTTGTAATAAATTAATTTCCCCAAGACGAATCTGTTTTGCCCGTGACAGTAATTGCTGAGTGATCTCCCTGGCCTTATCTCAACCCACGAACTTTTCATCACATCTTTCTCCCCTTATTCAGCTTCTCTCAAATCATTTTGAGTGGTTACTCAGGCCTGGACTGCCTGACAGGATCAGAAGCAGAACAGCCCTTGCTTAGCCTATACCAGCTTATAATTTGAGTTATTTCAAGGGAAAAAAGCTCCAGAGATGGAGTTTTAGCTTAGTCAATATTGCATTGAAACAGCTGTAATGCAGCTTACGTGAATGGGGTCAGACCAAGTGAAGATGAGAAGAAAACGAGTTTCTGGGCGTTTTACCTTTTTGCAGGTGTCCCCTCTGGCCGGCAGCAGTTGAGTGCGGGGCCAGCAGATGGCAATCCAAGAAGGAATTGCGTTCCCCGCCGCTGCCCGGGCCAGGCGGGCGGTCCCAGCCACGGGACCCGCGGCCACCAGCAGGACCCGCCTGCCCCAGAGCAGGGCCAGGCACGCTCCGTGTCACTGCAGCCACACCGCTGAGGGGCTCAGAGGCTGAGGAGAATACCGGGGTGTGCTGGATTCTGGCCACCCACTCTGCAGTAGAGACACCTTGGTGGTAGTCCCCAAAATACTCATTTCAATAGCCTTTAACTCATTCCGTAGAATTCTTACCCATTTCAATAGCCTTTAGCTCATTCCGTAGAATTCTTACCCATTTCAATAGCCTTTAACTCATTCCGTAGAACTCTTACCCATTTCAATAGCCTTTACCTCATTCCGTAGAACTCTTACCCATTTCAGTAGCCTTTAACTCATTCCATAGAGTTCTTGCAGGCTTCTCAGTGCTAAGACACGGGGAGTTGGCCCCACTGCATGTGGTCAGTGCCTGCTGTGATTCCGCAGGGTCAGAGTGTCCCTCTTCACTCCCAGCACTGGAGCTTGGATGCAGGTGGATTCCTTTGAGCAGTGCTGCCCAGAACGTAGCCTTGAACTCACACACTTTGGCATTTCAAGCAGCATAAATCCATATACACTCAGCCCATTTTCTCAAGTCCTCATGCCCAGGAATTCCCTTTGGCCAGCTCTAGAAGAGCTCCTTTTTATGCACTGAATTGCAGTGATTTGGTGTTCATATTTCCCTCTTCCTCCAACAACTTGTGAATAGGGTTTAGATGCAGAAAACATTTTCAGTATTGCTTTAAGCAGAGTCCTCCAGCATTTTCAAAGGCTGTCAGGGAGCAGATCTGATGTTCCCTGCAGACTTGCTGTGCTGCCTCTTTTGAAGGAGCAATTCTTGCCCACAGCCACAGGACCAGGGTGCCCAGGGACACAGCAGAACCCCAAGGACAGAAACTAGAGCAGGAATTCAGAGAAGCCACGGCCCACATGCTTTTCCTTCATGATTCTGTCAATGGCTCAGCTCTGTGCTGAGAAAGAGCCCAGCCCTGCTGACTGTGCCATACCTGGCCTATATCAGAGACATCTGCTCAGATTGGAGTCCAGACTATTCTTAAGCCTCTGCTTTTACATCTACAAAGTGGAGAATTTAGATCTGAAATGGAGAAGACGGCTCAGTCTTCCCAGCACTTGAACAAACCCTAAAAGCAGGCCTTCATCTTCACCAACGTGAGTTTTCTTGAGAAGAGATGAACTGTTGAATACCCCTCCACAGGGCAAACTAACTACTGTGGCAAACACATACAGAAGGATTTGAAGTGACCATTTGGAGTCGTTGAAGGGGATATGAGTGACCTGTCTAGTGAGGGATGAGATTACAGCAACATCCAGCTAATTAAGAGACAGGAGGTCCCATCCATTGAACTACTGCCTGAGCTGGTGCTTTTAATTAGACTCGGAGTTGCTGTGCTGCAGGGCTGCTTTCCAACCCCTCACCCAGGACAGAGATTAGCAGTAGCTTTATGCTAATTTATGTTGGCTGAAAAGCTGGTGATTTTAGGAGACATTTAGATTTCAGGGAGGAACTACTAATTAATATTCATCTCAGCTCCTATAAATACATTTCTAATCCACTGCAGGATTTAGCAGGCTGTGGATGGCAGCTGTGTCACTGCACACATTGGATTTGTTGCAGAGCAGGGGTCGTGTTGGGTCAGGGGGTGTTGGAGCAGAGCTGTGGCAGGGTGGGTACAGCTCACAGCTGTGGGACATGGTAGGTGGCATTTCTGTGTTTCTGCCACAGTGATAGGAGCTGGACAAGTCCCAGGATGAGCACACACAATCTCTTGGGCTTTTCCTATCTCTGGCTTCTCAAACTAACTTCAAGTTACAGAGGAGGTAGAGCTCAGCTTTATCTTATGCTTCTTCAGGGGCTCTCTGAGCCTCTCTCTTGCATAATAATTGTTCTCTGTCTTGCATTTCCCAAACATCTCTGGTACATCCCTTTGCCCCAAAGGAATGTGGAGAGCTTGAACCCAAATTACACTTGCTAATATGAAGCAATCACTCATCACACTTTCAACTTTGCTACTCCCCACCGAAACTCCTCTCTCCAGTTTAGCCACAGTCCAGCTGGAGATGGACATCCCAGAAAGTGGCACTATTTTCTAGGCTCTGCACACCCATGCACTGACCTTTCCACATGCTTCCACTTACTTTCCCATCAAGAAGAACTGGTTCCAGGATAAAATTTTTGCTCTGACTGGCCCATATTGGTTTTAGCCACAGCAGAAGCAAAGTTTTGTTTGGTTTGGCTGCCCTGCTCTAAAATCTCTGCTGCAGTCTCCAGAGGGTACAATGGGATCCATCAGCAAAATCACATACAAGACCTAAAGCCTCAAATCCGCATTTCTAGAGCACTGAAACAAAGAACACAACGTGAGGGAAGCAGCACCATTCCAAACCACCACCAGCAAGCCACGCAGAAGCTGGGAGAGGTTGCATCACACCAGCTGGCAAAAGAGCTTTTGGTTCCTTTATGTTTGCCACACCAGCTGGAAAAAACCACAGCCATGGGGTGGATAAAACCGAGAATAACCAGCCCTAAAGTGACAGTCATCACCAGAACAACAGCTGCAAGGGGGAGAGGTGCTGCTACACCTTTGCTAGAAGGCAGCCTGCTCCACGCCTCAGCCAGGAGCCCTGGAGAAGATTCAGGTGATGCTAAACAAAGATGTCTTAGAGAGCAGCGAATGCGTCCTTCAGAGGGGCAGCAGGCAGCAGCTCCTCCTCGTGTAAGCACTCCCTGAAGGGAACGGCGGTGGGTTTGTGTCTGCAGTGACGAGCTCGGTGCCTGAGCCCGTGGCAGGAGCAGCAAGTGGCAGCCATCTGGAGTGTGAGGTGGCCCTGTGCCAGCATCGCTCCGCTGCTGGGGACGGCTCGGAGCGGGGTGACAGAGCCGGGAGCACATGCACAGCGTGGAGAGAAGGGAGAGCACGGGAAGGAGCAAACCAGGGAGAACTGCGCTTAAAGAGCCTGGAATTGATGTTTCATTGAGAGCCAGCAGTGTTGGAAACTGTAGGAAATACTGTTTCCAGTCTGTTTGCTCGCATGAAGACAAGGAAAGGAGAGTTAACCTGATAGCAACAGTAGGGGGGGAAAGAGAAGGAAAAAAAAAACACTAAGGAAAGTTCTTAACCCCACTGCACTGAGTCAGGAAATCCCCCAGCAGTGAAAATACCATGACCTGAACACGAAAATGACAGCAGGGACATCACAACACACACCCAACTTCACAACTTCTCTGCCACGCTGGCAGACACCAAGATTGCCTCCCTTGCTGAGGGAGTCCAGGGTCTGTAAGGCTTAGCACAGACTTCCATAGGAGTGCCTGGTGTCTTTGGCACAAGTCATCACAGCCTTCCTTTGTCTTATTCTGATTCTACAGGACAAAAAGAACTCAAGTGAAACCAGGCCTTTTGCATTTTTTTCCTTTTCAGGTTAAAAATCCAATACTATGGTGGCATTCAGTCAAATGATGACTGTGAAGGTCTTTTCCAATCTCAATGATTCTAAAGCAAAGGCCAAGTCTGACCATTCAGAGTACTTAAAATAAAAGGGATGATTTCCTTGTTCTTTTCCTGATACTGATAAGGTAAAGCTGTGGTAGAGAACCCCCAACACTTGAATAGTATGTAAGCTTTGTAGCTTGCTGTACAAGGTGTTTATTTCTCTCTTCAGTCATTATGGGCTCCTAAAGTCTGATCCCTTTGTGCTGCAAGGGGTTACAGGCAAAATCTGAATAGAGAAGGCAGGAAAGCTGGGTTTGCCTTCTATTGATGTGAGGATATCGATCAGCCTGTGGTACTCTCCTCTTGAAAAGTCAAGGCTTGCAATGGGTGCTTCCCCCATTTCTCCTTCCTGATTCCCTCAGGCTCCCCAAAGAGAATTGTTCCACTGTTGGAGCCACACGGGAGGGTCACGCCGGCAGAGAGAGGGAATGCAGCACTGCTGTGGGCAGAGCTGGGCTCCCTTGCTCTGGAAGCACGGGAGAACAAGGCTTTGCCTGTAAAGGACAGGCAAGCTGGATTTTTAGGTGAAACATGACAGAATTTTGCCTTTTCCCCAAAATTAAAATATGCTGATTTGGGCTGATTCTGGGAAATGTATCACCAGGTGATAAGGAGGCCAGCAGCTAACACTGATTTATCCAGCCACAAACTAGAAGCTAGATCAGATCAGGGTTCATCTGGTTTTGTTGGTCGGGAACAAAGCGTGACAGTGCTTCTGAAGCTGCTGTAAAACCTGAGCAGGTAGGCTGGGGCGACAGCTTGTCCTTGGGTTGTTTGTCAGCTGTAAAGTTTTGGCAGTGCTGAGGCTGCAGCAGGACCCTTTTATGTCAGCTACAGCTTTTGGGGTTTTGGTTTTCAGTTGCCCCTTTCTTCTGGAGTCCCAGTGACCCTGCACTGCGGGAGCTACGAGCAGTTCCCATCCCAGCCCATTCCCTGCTTGGCCCTTGCTCTCCACCCCTCTCTCACTGCTATCCTCAGCTACTTCTGGCATTCCTTGCCTCTCCTGGGTTTTAACTGGTTGCCCATTAGTTATCAAACAGATTAATTACAGAGAGGATTGCTTTTATCTGCTGCGGCCCCAGAGAGGTTTGGGGATTCACGGCTGGAGAATGCAGTTTGATACCACCTGCTTTGAGGGGAGGATGCAGAGCCCAGGGCCATCACACCACTCTGATTTCTAATGGATAAACATTCAAGTTTCATCCACAGACAGAAAAATCAGAAATCATGTCCACAATTGTTTCAAGTGGAACCCTCCCTGCAGGTGCTGCATCCCTCTGGAGTAGTTGGACTGGGATGTGATGGGAAAAGTGTCTGCTGGCACTTAGAGTGCAGCTCTTCCAGCTACCAGGGAAAAGGCTGTGCTCTCCAGGCCAGACCTGGATGCTGCTCTTCTTCAAAAAGGTATTTATCAAAAAGGCTGTGCTCTCCAGACCCAGACCTGGATGCTGCTCTTCTTCAAAAAGGTATTTATCAAAAAGGCTGTGCTCTCCAGACCAAACCTGGATGCTGCTCTTCTTTTCCAAATGGGCATTTATCAAAACTTCATCCAGTTGTCTCTGAAAAACCCACTAAGGAAAGGGAAGCATAGCTGGGTGATGGGAGAAAAAGAGTAAGAAATCAGAAATTAATCTCTCCTTGTGCTTTACATCAGGGTCTCCAGGATCTCTCCAGTGAAAAGCACCTTTTTGGTTTCTCTGTGCTGGGAAGAAAGCCATGCTTTGCTGGTAGCAGCCATTTAATTAGGAAAGGGGTTGTGTGAGTGAGCAGGTAGCTCAGGAGCAGATCTTTCGTGAGCAGAGCTAATTTCATTTGTGCAAAGAGAAATGTGGGGCTTAGGCTGAATTATCAAATGAATTATACCAACAGATCATTTGCCTTTGCAGTGATTTAATTATCAAAGATCTTGCAAATGAAGGGAGGGGGGGAACCAGATGAGGGACAGAGCATTTCCTGAGGGAAATGTCAGCTTGCCAGCTCTATCCCTCACCTGGCTATGTCAGGCCCAGGTTATTAAGGCAAGGTGACATGGTGCAGTCATTTGTGATGGAATTCTTCTGTACATCTGCACTCCCTCCAGTTGTGCCTCTGTAGCTGTTCCCAGCAGACAAACATGTTCCCTGTGCAAGGAACTCACCCTCTTTCTCAGATGAATTATCCCAAGCGCCTCAGACACTTCAACATTTCTTGTCAGGCTCCTAAAACAAGTCTTACCTCAGCTGGTAATGAACCTGATGTGCTGTGACAGCCACAAGCAGGGCAACAAAGAGAATCCTCACATGTCAGGAGATCTGAGCGAGACCTCAATCTCCCACCACCAGCAAGAACAGGATGTGTCTCCGAAAGTGACAGTCATGATTTCCTCACACAGGAACGTGTGAATGCAGAGACTGATGTGCCAGGTTCTATTAACACAGGATTCCTTTGAAAAGAGTTATTCTTTTGTGGGCCTTGACTTGGATTCCTTTGAATAGAGTTACTCTTTTATGGACCTTGTCTTACCATTAGGTCTGAGATCGAGCTTTGCTGGGACAAAGAGCAGGAAAGAATTCCAGATTACCCTAATTTCTTTTAAAAAGTGTTTTCCTGCCCACAGGAAATATTTGATGGGAGAAGGCAGCTTCTATATCACAGGTCATGCACTGCAAAATGTCTGTACATTTTAAAGAATGTGAAGGTACTTTCTGGAATTATAGGCACTGAAAATGAAATATCTCAAAATATGAAAGGGCGAGAGGCATTTTATGAGTAGAAAAAGTAGTGGTACAAAACTTCCTTCTTCTTGAAAGGAGATCAGGTGCTTCAGGAAGATTCAGAGATTTAAATTCCCTTCAGAGGACTTACATTTAAATCAGCAGAGTTGGCTACACTGCAGGGTGTTGTGATGTTGTCCTTCAGAGACTGGACTTTGCTGGTTCCCAGTGGAATTTAAGCTGCACTCTCACAGTTATCTGTATGATTAACTCAACTGTTGGCATTCAACCAGGCAGGGCACTCCTGCAGTCTGGCAGGGTCCACACACAGAAATTTCTAGAGTGGTGTGAAAATCTCATAGCTGATGATTCTGAGTCTGCTCGAAGCTCATGGCTGTGGAGATCTCCTCATTCTAAAGCAGTGCCCCTCAGAGGTCTATTCTCTGACATTCTCATCCCATTTTAATGCACACATTTGTTCCCAGGATAATCTTTGCAGGACTGACCCCTGCTGAGAGCCCCAGAACATCACACACAGGCTCTACATGCTCCTCTTACAGCTTAAGCAAGACACCAGCAGTTCAGCACATTATTCCTACACTTGCTACTTTTTCTCTTCATTATTTTGAGCCTGTCATCAGAAGCAGAGCTGAAGCAGGAAGAAATGTTGATAATAAATTGTATGCAGAAGCAGATAATGTGCCTTGTCCTCCTTGCAGCACAGGGCTAAAATCCTTGGAAATGGGCACAGGGATTTTGCTGGCATTAGTGGGTAAGACAGAAAGCTCCCCTCCCTTCCAGAAGTGGAAATAGAGAATTTGAAAGCTTTACAGAGAACAGTACTGAACAGACACTGACACAAACTTCGTATTTCCCAAAGCCATTGCCAGAGAAGGGTTGAATGGCTTTGCAATTCCAGTGGGAGTCACACGAGTGTGTGGAGAGCAGACCTGGCCCAGGGTGTGTAAATGTCCCTTAATCTGGGTACATGGAACTGTGTTTAAATAACAACAGGGACAAAAGCCCATCTTCAGCAACAGCCTGGCATCTACACCCCGACTCTTTTCAGTGCCCTCCCTGCAGCAAGGGCCATCTCAGCTGCCACTGCTGCCCAGCAGGGAGGACAAGAAGCCCCTCTCTCCTCTGAAGAGCATCACCTGATGGCAGCAGGAGGTCCATGTGGCAGAATGGTCAGAGGTTGGAGCTGATGCCCAGGCATGAGAGAAGTCTGGGGTTTAAGAACTGCAAAGTTCAATCTGGGCCATGGATGAACCGTGCTTCCAGTGAGAACTCAGTGAGGTTCTGCTGAGCAAGGCAGAGTGAAAGGACCAAGTGGCCATGCAGAACCAAGTGGTGAATCTTTCTGGGTAGAGGTCCTTGTCCAAATTGAAAACGTCTTCATCTCTGAAAAGTGAAGCAATAAAGCAACATTTGTTGTTAACAGGCTAAAAATAAAAAGAGAGATCAGTCTCCTGTTCAAAAGGAAGGGTTGTTCAATAAGCTTTTTGTCCAGTGTTTTCACAGAACAGTGGCTTCCCAGACAACTTGATCCCAGAGACAGAAGGGAAATGTATTTTGTGGCACATAGGCTGGAAGTGGGACCAAAACTGGCTATTAATAACCAGGCACATCAGTTAAGCAGAATCACACTGGGATATTTATTCTTTTCTTTACCAAAAATGAACAATAATTAAGTGGAACTGGCCAGTGAGCTTGTTCTGCTGCTGACCCAGAGGCTGAGGCAGAGGGAGCTTGTGACTGCTATTAGACAAACAAAGGCACCAAATGGAAACACCCCTGGCTTTACTATAAATGTATGGGAACTGTGACTGAGGGGCTGTCTGGGCTGACATCCTGTCTCCACTCTTGCATGAAAACAGTACATGTTAAAAATTATTGTATAAAGAAGCCCCATGTGAAACAAAACGGGAACTCAGATACTGTGAAGACACGTCTTCATCCTGCCTGCTCTCCCCATCAGCGCTCCCCACGAATCAGAAGGGATTTCAGAATGGTTTACATGACTTAACTCTCTGCCGCTTCCCTCGCTGCAGCAGAATGAAGTGGGATAACATTGCACAGGGTAACACGTGGGGTCAGTGTCAGTAAAGGGCAGACACCGAGGTACAAATGCTTTGGGATGGAAGCCAGAGCAGTGCTTAGCGAGCCATGGCAAGAGAGGGATCCCTGCTCTTGAGAAGGGTCACTCCTGGGGAGGGGATTAAGGAAAAATACCTGAATGGCTTTTGTATCACTTGTAAGATTATTTTTTTAAAGCTTATACTATAACTCTTTTAGCACAACTGGCAGTAGCTCAGGATTCCTGTGCTGTGCTCTCCTGTACGGAACAGATGCATCCAAACAGAGGATTTCCTCAAAACTGCAGTGGAAATGGGTGGCAGAGCAGAGTTGGCAGTGTTTGTATCTATCACTGTTTTTCACTCTTCTGCTGTGAAGATTTCAACCATGTTTCCTCCAGACAGGTTTAGAAAGAGTTCATCCAGTCCTGCATGGAAATGCTGATATCTGAAATGTTAAAGTGTGTGGGTGGGCAGAGCTCTCTCAGCTGCATATTTTGTAAATGAGAACTGAGAAAAGAGATTTTCATCCCTAAGACTGGAATTCAAACAAACAAACCAAGGAAACAAAAATTGGTGTAATGGGGTCATCACAAAATTGTTTTCCTTCCAGTATAAACTGTCATGATTATTATTTAATGATGGCAATTGAAGAACCGGTCCCCCCTCAATATAGGCAGAAGCCCATCTGTTAACTGTGAATCATGCAAATAATGTGGCATCAGAGGCTTCAGAGAAGGGTTTAACTGTTTTGCAGCTCACATTCCCCATGCTCTACCCACCCTGCACTCAGCTTCATGGCCTGGCTGGGAGGATTTGGTCACAATCCAGGGATTTTCTGTTCATATTTTAAAGATTTGCCTCATGGGTCCCTTGGCAGTAGAGAGTTGGTCAACAGCGGAGCCTACGAGCACTGAGCTCAGACCAAAATGCCATCCTGCACGAGAGGGAACTCCAGCTCCGGGATGGTTCTGCTCAGGGATCACTGATCAATATTTTGGTCCCGAGTGCTGCCTGGCACGCTCAGGTGGTGCCTTCAGCACGCGTGGCTGTACCTGAGACCTCCCTCACACCACCCGTGCCACGAGAAGCACCTTCAGGGAATCCCACCTGAGCATTAACCCTGCAAGCTCTTCCTGCAGGCAGAAACCTGGGAGAAGCCCACGGGAGTCCAAGGGCTCTCTGGTGGGCTGGGAGGGGCTTTGTGGTGACAACTTGTCCAAGAGTGACCGTGGACCGATGTCGGGACACTGAGGGCAACGCTGTCCACAGCCAGAGCATGGAGCTGGCAGTGGGGAGGTGAGGTGGGAATACAAAACACATCTCCAGGCTCCATCCAGAATGCCCAGAGGAGAGCACATAGCACAGAACACACAAATTTCGCACATTTACACACCTCAGGTGTTGGTTTGATACTGAGGCCCATGCCAAGCATCCCCTGGGGCACCAGCCCTGCCGTGCGGACGGGAAGGAGAAAATTCCATGAGTGACCCAATTCCCAACAAATGCTGTGTTGTCCCCATGGATTATTTGTCCATCATGCTGGGAAACAACCTCATCTCCAGGAGGCCAGCCTGCTTTCCTGTGGCTACAAGGCCCAGGTGTTGTGTTTATTGTGTTTAATGTGTTTGTTGTGTTTATTGTGTTTATTGTGCAGCCATCAGTTGTGTCACGATGCCCTGCTGAGCTCTGGGCCAAGCTGGGCCGGGAGGGTTAAAAACAAGAGCCCATTTTCAGTGACTGAAGCACAGGGGTTCACTGCCATCTCTCAGGTTGTATCTTAGCAACTGGCCAGCCAAAACCGAAGGATCAGCACAACTCAAAGTTTCTCCAGACGTGCATGAAGCTCCTGGGTCTAGAATAGGTGCTGAACTCCCTAAAAATAGGCACTGCTGCCAGAACTGTCCTGCTTCAGGAGAAATGATAATAATAGTCCAGATCACGGGCTGGAGAACAAAAGATCTGTTTAAAGTTCAATCCCTGCCTCATTTTTCAACGAATTTTTGCCAAGGTCCACGTGATCCATGTGGGAACTTGATGGAGGGTGGCTGGCATGTACTTGTGGTTTGGGTCCTGGTGGAATCTTCTTTCCTTGCTGCAAGGGTTGTCCACAGGACCCTGTTCACTGCCAGCTGGCCCTACCTGAGCCAGCCCTCACCGACTCATCTAGAGCACTGCCAGTCCCTTCTGTGAGTGGTGCTAATGCCATTTTGGGGATAAGCAAAGCCTTCTCCACGAGCTCACTCACAGAAATGAAGCCCAGGGCTGTTCCAGACAGAATTCTGTGCAGAACAATGTAGCCCTTCACTGACAACTGTAAATCAAATTAGAAATGTTCCTAAAAATTAGCAGCAGCATCAGACGACGCTGAGTTTCTTCAGTCATCTGTGGGAGACTCAGTTTCTATAAATAAACTGAAGCATTGCAATGATGAAGTTCCAAACAAAGCCAAATTGTCAAAACAGCCCCAGAGCCTTTCAAAGCAACAAAACTCTTTCAGTCCAAACACACGAGGGTTTTCAGACACGGTGTGCTGGACAAAAGGAGATTGTGTGGGAATGCACAGAGGGAAAGGCACTGGGTGCTGCTGAGCAGGGGACACATGACCACTGCATTTGCGTAGCACTCTGGGCAGGGAGGGACTAATAATTTTTCTCTTTTCATGAAAAAGAAATGAGACAGAGAGAAGTCAGTCCATTTGTTTGGGACCTAAGCAAGGAACAAGCCTGAGGCAACTGGCTTTGCTTTCCAGGTTGCCACCCCCTGGACTGTGGTGCTTCTCTCTCAAAGCTGGTGGCAGCTGGACCCATTTCAAACAAACCCAAATATTTATCGTATTTTAAATTCCATCCATTGGAGACTCCTGATTCAAAACCAACCATAACACATCTTTTTGATGTGTTCTACAAGCCTGTTTGTGGTACAGATCATCTGCCACTTGGTATAGTGGCTCTAAAGACAAAACATATTAGAACAAAAACATATTTACAACAGATCCCAGGCTGCCAAGACAAACAGCTACCCCTTGCTTCAGCAGCTCTCCATTCACTGCAGCTCACTGCAAGGAATTTTTAAAGACCCAAAATATGCATTTACTGTGTTCACAGGATTCGTGAGTTAGGGTAACAGAATAATCCCCACAGGAACACACAGATTATACTCACTAACAATCATTCAGAGATCGTGTTTGCTTCTTAAATCCAAATTTCACTCTAAGACTGGTGAGGAACATTATGAGGAAGATGTGTAAAACGACCTGATTAAACGCTTGAGACATGGGTCAAGTAGTGCAAAGGAAGGAGTCCAACAAGGTCCCCGGGATTTTGCCCCCAAATTCCCAATGGCTGTTTAAAAAATACATTCACTGGGGTCATATCTCTGAGTATCTCCAAGGGAATTTGTACACCTTCATTTCATGTAACACAAATTTGCCACTGATTGTCCCAAAAATTTACATACTTCTCAACAATTCAGGAATTCAGCAATCATTCAGTCAAGTATTCATCAGCCTCAGCTGGTATAAATTGTGGCAGTATTTAAAATTCATCTGTCATTATTATACCCTGCTACAAAGCAAACAAGAAATCCAAGTGCACCCACCCAGCAAGCAGCAGCTTGCTCCTACAAAGGGGAGAGATAATTTACTGCAAAATCAACAAAGGGGGGAAAAAAGCTGAGCGGAGAAGCTGGATGGCATGGACAGGGAGAGAGCCTTTCATTTCGGCACTGCTCATTAGCATTATATAGCAAGCAAGGATGCAGGGTTTCAACATGTCTGTCTCTTCTGGGTCTCATAAATCCAACCAGCAACATAATTCCTGCCTAAACACAGCTCTCACTTGTTTCTTCTTAAATACAAGGACGTGTACCAAGGGTTTGGAGGTGCTGTCAGGTGGTTTGTTGGTAAAGCAGCAACTGTAGCAATTCCAGGGGAAAAATACACAGTCTTGCTTTTGCTTTATCACTGTACTTTCATTCCTGTGCGCCGAGCAGGGAATGGTGGCATAGACTGCAATATTGGGAACAGCACTTGATAATACAACAGAAAAGAAATGAAATAAAATCAGCAATCAAAGGTGCCTTTTATGTGTTGGTTTACAGACTTCGTCTCTGCATGGATGCATGGAGGAATTGGGGTTTTTTTTCAGGGACTATGTTTTATTTATCTAAAGAGTGCTGCATTGTAATAATACCCTGTGCTTGTGAACTCCAGAGACTGAAGAGCCCTCAGAGAGATGGATTTATAATACAGCTCTGCATCCCAGGAGGATGAAAGAGCTGTGCAGCTCTGGGTTTCATTACCCTTTGGCCCCTCTGCTCAGGCTGTGGCCATGGGGAACCAGAGAGGCAAAGCTATTCTAGGAGACAGTTTGGAGATTAAATGTCTCCATTTTGTCACACAGAAAGCTGAAGAAAGAGAGAATTAGCTCATCATTCCTAAACCCCTGTGTGGGACCTACTTTTCAGAGGGGAAGCTTGTTTCCAGTGCCCCAAACACAGGCCATGGAACTGGGAATGGAATGGAATTGGGACTGGAATTGGCCTGGGAATTGCCACAAGCCCAGAGGTCAGTGTGGGGCTGTGGGTCAGGCTCCCCCCATGAAGGTGCCTCCAGCCCTTGTTGGAGCACAGGGACATGGGCACATGAAATACAGCGCTCAGAGCTGCAAACTGCAGCTACTTCACCTCTGCTGGTGACACCTCGGGGACAGCTGCAATGCACCCCAAACTGACATCTGTCACAAAACATCCTCACTCTGTCAGCCTGGGAGAGTGAAGAAATGCAGGTCAAAAGGTGTGGCAATCAGAGGGATCCACATGGTTTGGGTTCTCACCCAACCCTGGCTCCTTCTGCCTCATTTCTGTGGCATCTCGTCTGTAGATTTGTGCTTCACAAATTCATAAATCGGTGGAAATCATTTTCCCCCACAACACTGCAAAGTCGTTATGCTTATTCGTGTGGTTTCAAACTCCTCAGGGGAGACAGGACCTGTAAACTCAACACAGCCCTTCCCAAGCCACCAAAGAGCACCCACAGGCACCAAAGTGCATCAAAAGCTCCAGGGCTCGGGGGGTCTCAGCTGACAGGTGACACTTGTCCACGCTGCAGCCAGGAACCCAGCTGGGAGCCCTCGCCGGGTAACCCTCCCCAAGAGGCACAAACCAAAAAAACACCTTCGCACCTTCCACAAAGTGAGAGAACCTGATGAGCTGCCTTCAGGCTCACGTCTCACTCCTCAGTCAGCAGGCAGCGCAGCCCCGCAAGCACGAAAGAGTTAAGCCGAGCCTCGCACAAACTTTGCAGTGAGCTGAGCTCAGAGCCTCCCTCCTTCCCTCCTGCCGGAGCTCGGCTCATCCTCTGCCTGTTGCCTGTCGCTGCAGGGAGGGGTCTGGCTGCTTCCTCCAGGCAGTGCAGCTCAGCAGCGAAGGCTCCTCGCCCCTTCCTCTGCTGCCTGCCAGGGGGGACCCGGCGGCGATGCTGCTCCGGTGACATCCCAGCATCGGGGGTCAGAGCCATCCCTGCCGGGGAGATCAGCAGCACGGGAGAAAAGTGCACTTGGCTGAAGGGACGCTGTCCTGACTGCGGCAATAGGGCAGCGAATCCTCTCTGCACAGATCCCAGCCCGGGAGATGTTCCCACAGGAATCACCAGCAAGCTCGTGGGCTGAAGCGGGGACTCTGGTGCCTCATCCCAACACTGCTGCCTGCTCTGAAAGGTAACTGGGCTTTATTCTCTTCTCTCCCTGGGCACTACCACGGCCAGCACTCTCACACATGCTCAGCGTGAGAACAAAATATCCTCTCTGCCCCTAAAAGAGGAGACACCATCACCCCCCTGCCACTCCTCTCCGTCAGATCCTCCCTGGAGAAAATGCAAGCCATGGATGGAATTGAGAGTTTTGATGTTTTCTTTTCATTTCTTCAGTGTTGATATTTTCTTGTAAAGGTGACCTAGACAGAATACACCTGGTGCTGTGTGTTCAAACCCAAACCATCCTATATTTGCCAGCCAGTTTGGGGCACTTGAGGAAGCTACACGAGTAATTGTTCTATTTTGTCCCACTTACCTGTTTGCAAGACCCAGAGTGGGTGGAATAGGAAAGGGGAACTCAGGAAAGTTGGCTGCACTTTCAGAGATGCTGTGCTGGCAAGTGGTGCTCACACCGAACATGGGAGTAGAAGGAAGCAGGTGGGCAAGACAAAATATTTACTGCAGCTGCAGGATCAATTTGTCTGTGTGTCTGCACCGTTTTGGGGAAAATCTGTCTTTCTTGCTCCCCTGTGAGCTCCAAATGTGCAGAGCAGAGCAATGCAGGCTTCCTAAACACTCCCCACGCCCTGAGAGCTGCAGTGGGAGGCTGGTAATGGCAGGGCCCATGAAGTTTTGGCTGATGGATTTCCTGACTCAGCGACACACTCCGCAAAGAAACCCATCTCTTGTTGTGTATGAAGGCTTCTATTTTCATTACAGATTTTTATTAGATGAAATGTGTTGGGTTTGGGTTCGATTAAAAACAGCCACAAACTGATAAAAAAACCCCAAGCGTCTGCTTGGAATCAATCTGCGCCCACTGAGCACCAGTGATCACTCAGAACTGGAGCATTGTTCAGCCAGAGAAGGACTAAATCTTGAAAACGGAGATCACAGGGAATGTTCCTGTGTCCATGAACTTGAGGGCTCCTCATGGTAACCAGTGAGGTTCTGCCTCCTCCAATCTGAGTCACACACGGTTCTACTCTGACCTGCTTTACACACAGAATTATTGTGTACCACTTATTTTCACATCCTGTTGGTCTCTACAGTCATTCAGCTTCTATTCCTTAAAGGGGAGTGTACAAAGGCTAAATCTACTGGTATCCAAAGAGATGTGCTCAATGGGATAATTGGTAGATTGAAAAGCAAAAATCTTTGGGGTTGCCTGGAGCTATTGAATTATTTCTGGCTCATTTCTGGACAAGATGCAGTTAATGTTGCAGCCTTCAATAGTCTGAATAGTTGATTGCTCCTGACAAATCTATAGTTGAGCCTAAAAAACCCCCAAACAGTGCCAGCTCCCCGTTGCTATTACTTCTTACTATTAATCTGCTCCTTCTATCAATAAACGCCCAGCTGAGCTTTACTAATTCAACATCTTGGTTTGTAGTTAATTATTGAACTTCAGACTAATGTTCTTAGCATTCTGCAGTCTAATTTTATGAAGGATATAGAGCCATTAGGCTCTCTGCTCGTTAAGGAGAGAAACCAGCTCTGGCTTTTTCTCTCAGTAACAGAGCAGATGGGATGGGCAAAGACATTGCTCTGTACTTTAACTCACACAAGTGTCAGATTCCAGACTGGTTGCACTTCATTATCAACAGAGAAATCATATTGTAAAACAGAAGTTTAATACAGCCAGCTACCTTCACACCCTCTATTTCCCACCTGCTGTGCAACATGAGAATATTCTTCACGGGGGAAGAATTTCCATTTATAGATTCCAAGTGTGAAAATCACAGTTATTGCCCTGTAATTGAGAGCAGAAGTGCCTGGCTGTCCTCCCCACCCCTCTGCATCAGCACCAAACCCTCTGCCAGGATAACTGGCTCCAGAGGGGTTGGGTCAGCCCCTGGAAAAGCACTGAACTCACCCACAGCCTCCTACACCCAGCACAGCTCAGAGTCCCCTGCCCACACAGGGACTGCACAAGTCAAATACCCGGGTCATTTTTTTCAATCAGCAATTTGGGCTCAGTTTATTACTGAGCAGGGTCTGCTCCAATATTCCCTAAAGTAGGTAGCTGTTATCTCAAATGCTTTGGTACTGAAGAAGGAGCTGGGAAGTAAAGTGTGGACAAGCCCCCCATGCCCTTTCTCCAAAAACTCAGCAAATCAGATGTTTCCCCATCACACGAGCCAAAGCAGGTCTTTCTTGCTTGTAGTGAAAGGCTGAGGCCCCTGAAAATCAAAATGTTTTGCAGCAAGATGTCATTCAGGTGACAGGTGTCAGAGCTTTTATCATATTGACCTAATGGTTCATTTATTCTGATTATCATAGTATATTACAGTGTTAATATTACTCTGTTTACATCTCATGTAGGTATATAGGTAGTGGAAATTATAAATAATTGCACCAGTTTGTTTCAGTGCTTTCATTTTTGTTTCAGCTAAAACAAAAATTCTGGTCTTATCAGAGCAGAACATGATGCTTTTGGATGCACCATTTACAGTGAAATTTCAACATTTTCATTTTCTGTTTCCAGCTGGAAGAACTGAAACTGCTAAAACATTAAGATTCCCCCCATTTATAGTAAGTTCTGCTGCCAGGAGGTGAGGGAAGTGTCAGATCCTGCAGCAGAGTGGCTCCAGGGGGACAGGGAGGGCTCTGGACAGCTGCCAGGTGCACCCAGCCTCAGAAAAAGAGGGTCCTGATACACAATAAATGAGACAATAAATGAGACACATGGTGAAAAACACTGATTGGATTCATATCTCCCTTCCTCTCTGACATCTGACTCCACAGGCTGTGGGGCCTTCTTGTACCCATAAACAATGTGTTACCAGAGGAGACATTAACAATTAGATTTGCATGGTGTTTTTCTAAAATTAAATAGTCAGTGCTTCTCTTCATCTCAAGGTGTCTCACAGGAGCATGACAGGGGTTTTCTTATCTATTTGTTCTAAAGCAGACAGGCTTGGCTGTTTTGGTACCTGGTGTGATTTCTCTCTCTCACTTTTTTCCCTTTAGAAAGCCAACTTTGTGACCATTCCTAATGAGAAACTCAGAACTCCACACTCCTTAAGCAAGTACCAATAGCCCTGAACTAGGAGAGAAGGGATCCCCAGAAGTCTGGCAAAGCAGAAAACAACCTTCCCCAGCTCACCCAAGGATAAACCACCTGCTGTGGGAGAAGCTGGCACAAAGCTGACTGCTCAGGCTGTCTGGAAAACTCCACTTGCAAAGACCAAAGCTGGGCAAACCTTCGCAGCTCAGCTCGAGAGAAGGACCAAAGCTTTTCACCTGCCAAAGGAGGTGACCTACCAAAAGGAGGCCCCAAGTATTTTTAGGACGACATAAAAGCCAGAAGGAAGTGTAAAGCACAAGTGTGATGCTTGTTGTCATTATGACAGTAAAGTGCAAAATGCTTTGCAAAGGCCTGTCCCTCGCAGTTAACTGTGTGAACAGCAGCCTTGACACCGAGGGGATGGAGCATCTCCTGCTGAAGCCATCACGCCATCTGGGCTAAGTTTCCTCTCCTGACCTCCTTTGTGAGTCTGGTGAGGGGAGACAGGAGATCTGAAGGTGAGTAGGGAAAATGGACCAAAGCTGACAGAGAGCAATGACTGAGATTTATTTCAAGTTCCGTGGAAACCTGACTGGCCGCGTCCACCTTCCAACTCTGGCTACTGAAGTAGACACGACAGCAGACAAATATTCCGGCCTCTATGTGTACGTGGGATTGTTCCTAACCCTCCTGGCTATCCTCCTGATCCTGCTCTTCTCCATGCTCCTGCGCCTGAAGCACGTTGTCTCCCCCATCACCTCCCCGGAGAGCACCGAGAATGTGCAGCAGTTCACGGACGTGGAAATGCACACCAGGATCCCCACCCCTTAGGGAGCCCAAGGCAAAGAGGGCTCCGGGCTTGGGAAAGGTGTTTTGTTCAGCAAAAGGCGGTGGGAAGAAGCTCTGGCTGCCTGTGAAGCCCCACAGCTTCTTGCAGAACCCTGAGCAGCACCTGGGGAGTGTCACTGGCTGTTGGCACTGCAGGCAGCACGTGTGAAACAGCCTCCGTGAAACCAAGAGTGCAGGAACCTACTGCTGTCAGGGAGGGCTCACCTCCCTCCAAAAACCTGACTGAAAATGGGAAAAGCCACAGTAATGACAGCCAGAAAGCCAGAGACACATAAGAGAATGTGTCCTGGAGCCTGTGTTCGCTGACCTCTCTCTCTGAATCAACAAAGCGAAGTGGTGCAAGTGGGAAGAGCCCACAGGGCACACACAGAAATTACCAGTGGCTTGAAAATTCTCAGGCATTTCTCCCATTCGAGAAGGAAAACATTAATTTTTTTTTCCCCACTTGAAGGGCAATTACACAATGGAGTTTTGGAAGTATACAAGTGTTTCATCACCTGCTGGAACTACATCTTTCTGACATTAGAACCCATTTAGCTGCATGCCAGATATCAAAAACAGACAGAACTTTAAAAGAGGAAAGAAAAAAAGCCAAAATTTAGGCAAGGTTTAAAATGAAAAGAAAGCAGCAGCAGGAAATTAGATAAAAAACCTTAAAAGACATTCTACCTCTTCCTTTGTCCTCCTTTACATTAACTGAGCTGAATACAAACATTTTTATGCCTTTTAGGCTCCCCAATATCACTCAGTAATTAAAATGCAGTGTGAGTTTTGGGAGCCCAATTGACATTGCTCTCCTGACAGACTCAAATTCATAATAACACGTTCTCTCATATCCATATTGGGTTTTTTCCCCAAAAGACAGACAAGTTCTTCCAAAGTTTTTTCATTTGTTTTCCTCCAAAGCTGAGGAATTGCCAGGGCCTGGCACTACAATAAGGAATGGTGGGAACAGCTTTGGACACAGACTAATAGGGAACATGCAGATGGAAAATAAACTCACTAAGCACTGAAAGATTAGACTGGATTCAAATATCCTGATGGAATCTTATGGGTGAAAGAAATGTTTATTTAAATTTATGGAACAACAATCTGACCCCGTCCTATGAGTGACGTACAGAGGTAGGCTTTGCTTCTGTGGATGGAAAAGATGGAACCAAATATGGCAAATCACTCCTGGGTGAGCCACTGCCTGTCACAGAAAAACCTTCAGTGAACTGTTTCAGTCACATCTCTACAGGGCAGGTATTTTACACAGCTTAACCACTTTATTACAGGCTAACTCTAGTTTAGCAATAAAATCTCCTGGATGCTTTCCACATGTACATACACCCTTATTTGCCAATTCTCCTCTCTCCAAGGGCTGGGAAAGTGCAAAGTCCTCACACAAATCCAGTGCAAAATTAGAGAAGGCGCTGTCACATGGAGTTGTGAGAGTAGCACGAAATCGTTCTTCATCCCAGTTCTTAAAAAATGCTTTGTGTACCACAGGTTTTTTGCTTACCTTTAAAGGTCTGGGTGAGCTGTTTGAACTGGGAGTGTGGCTTTTACAGATGGTTGGCAGGGGGGGAGCAGAATGACAAGTAACACCCCACTGGAGATACTGGATCCATGGGCAGGACTAGTGTTACTTCTCACTGATGTATTGAGTACAAAACCATTTAAACATTGCTTCCTTATACTGAATAACTCATTTTTACTTCATTAACCCCCACATCTGGGACTCACAGAATCCCAAAGTGGTTTGGGTTAGAAAGGACCTTAAAGATCATCTCGTTCCACCCCCTGCCACGGGCAGGGACACCTTCCACTATCCCAGGTTGCTCCAAGCCCCATCCAACCTGGCCTGGGGCAGTGAACCAGAACAGTGATTGTGTGAGGGAACACAGCACAAAATTCACTCTCAGCAGTGTCTCTCTATGCCTTGCTTGGCTGGGTTTCCCTGGAAAAATGGCAGGAGACAGGTTACCCTCTATGGGGACAACACCAGGCAGGATGGTGGCTTCATACCCCTTCTAAAGATTGGCTCCTCGAGGAGAGCTACTCTCAGTACTGCACGAGAGCCAGAATTTTGTGTGATGATCTGGATATTAATCCAACTAAGACAGATGGCTATTGAGTTAGTCAATGACATTTAAAATTAACAAAAATCTATGCAGCTCAAGTTGGCTTGGCATGTGTCATTCATTGAGCCATCATGAGGCAGCCTAGCCCAGGCTGAACATCTGATTTACCCTGTAAAACTTCTCCATTCAAAAGCTACAACCTACCCAGACCAGAAATGTTCTGATCTATCAAATCAGCAACTAACCCACATTAGCCTTCCAGCACAACTATCTGCAGAAAAGCCTTGTATCCAAGAGTCTGCAGGACAGACTCAGCTTTTACTGACAGACTTTTATTGACATAAAATATCACACCTACTAATGGAAAATGACAGTATCAGAATCTGAGTTGGGACCCAAATTCAGATTGCTCTGATCTCAGCCAAAATGGCCCCTGACGTGCGTGTCAGGACTGAGCTTCCTCCCATCACACCAAGGAATGTTAATTCAGAAGAGTCTCACAACACTTTAAAACTTATTCAGTAAACATCCTTTAAATAAATGAGTAATCACTTTATCTATCAGATGATATGTTTTGGCAGACTGTGTATTTTTATATAGTTCTCTTATGGAAGGCAGCCCTACCTTCTCACATGAAAAGGACAAGTTTTCCTTTCTAAAGCTTCATTTCACATAAGGTCTCTGTCCCCACATCTCCAGCCCCAGTGGCACTCAGGGTGCCTCAATTGTCTGTACAAAGCCAGTACATTTTAAAGTCTTTCCCACTGAGAAATAGAAGAATGCCTTTCCCCTCTTTTCACTAGCATTTGCCGTGTCCAGGATCTGAGGGATGTCTCTGGGAAAAGAGACTGTTGGGACGTGTTGAGCTGTGTTTGGTGAGTGGCCTCTAGTGGAGTTTGGCATTCTTTGGCTTTAAGAAGTGGTTATTGGACGTTTTGCACGGGTTTGCTGCATCTTGGATCACTGCAGGTCTCACAGCCATACCCTTCCCCTCCTGCAGGCTGTTTCCTTCCCACTTGTCCATCTGCTATCAAAAACGGGGGTTTTTACAAAAATAAAGAGGCTTAGTGCTGTCAATGGTGAGTCACTGCCTGCTCTGTACGTGCCCACCCGTGGCTCTGAAAGCCCAGCTCACACACAGGCTCAGGTGGTGCCACTACCCCAAACCAGCTGCTGGCCACGGGCAGTGTCTGGGCAAGAAACCCTGCTGCCAGTCCGTGTGAGTCCTGCTCGAACCAGCACAGTCTGCCCCATCCTTAATCCCATCTCAGACGCTGGAAACAAACCGAGTATTGAGTGAATTCCTCGCCTCCTCCATGCCCTGCCTGCGGGGGAAGACAACCACCTGTTGTTCTGGAGGAGCAGCCCCTTGTGGGTGGCACCGTGAAGCCCGAGCGAGCCTCCTCTCACCGAACAACCAGCATCGCTCCCGAATCTCCCAGGGTTCTTAGTCTGGGAGCTGTCAGGAGTATGGTGTGACTCCCCAAACCAGACAGGATTAATCCTTGAGTAATCTCACCCACATGATTTCCATCCACAAGCATGCATCTTCTGTATTAACAGACCCTTAAGTGTCAAGCAGAAAGGGTTGATATGTAGAATATGCTCCTTCTCTATGTCAGAATAAATATAAACATTTATTTTCATATCCTCGCAGGGCTGCAGAGAAAAATGTGATTTTTGCAAACAGCATAAATCAGCAGAGGATCAGCCCTGATCCTTGATCCTTCCCAAAGGACCTTTTTTGATTTTACTTGAAAAAGAAATAAAAAATGTTCAAAACACAGAAATTATGTGAAGTCACACATCCATTTAACTGTCAGCATTAATGACAGCTTAGATGTATGACTTGTCCTCACTAGGAACTTAAATATCCTTACATATCCTTACCCTGCAGTCACTGCAGCCAGACAGCTCCAGCTTTGGAGCGGGTTTGGAGAGCAGGAGACACGCAGACAACTCTTCCACTGGCAGCTAATGCCACAAGTCACCTGATTTGCTACAGGTTAGGGAGCAAATGGGGTGAAATTGTGGAATGGTTGTACTTTTTTTAAAGAAGATCCACCTTTGTGTTGTGTCTACACTTCAGCTTAATGCTGGTATGGACAGGAAGTTTGTTCACAGTTTATTCAGGTGTTTTTCAAAAAATGTGCAGTTGTACAATGATATTCACGACTAGAAATTCAGATGGGGATAGATCTGGAAAGGGGAAATCCCAAACACTGTTTTGTTGGTACATGAGCTGTAGACTCAATTGTTGACATTTTGGTAGAAAAATAAACCTGGAGATGGTGAAGTCTGCTTGATCTTTGCAGTGGGCTCAAAAAAAGACTGCACAGAATGTTAAGTAAAAAGGATAAATACTTGTGGATTAGGGAAGGTATTTTCAGTTACAGTTCCTGACACAGATTTCACATTTGTTCAAAAAAAGGAACTGCATGTTATACATTCCATTTGCCAAGAGCATTACCCCATAAAGCCCTCTCAGGTCTTCACCATCCTCAGGCTTTTCCAGAAGGTTGTGAAGTTCCAGCAAGAGTAAGAGCAGTCTTCACTTCCTGGTGTTCATTCTGTGGGCACAGATATCAAAATAAAGCCTGAAAAAACCACAAGGATAATTTGGTTTCTTGTACACTTGCTCTCCAGAATGTGATATATGAACATTTCCTCCTCAGTCCTTTCATTATCAAGAATAGTTAAAGTATCGTCTGAGATGACTGATGTTAAGAGTGAAAAAATAAATTGGATTTGAATTTTGATGGATTGGATTTTTCAAAGGTACTTTGAATTTCTTCAGCTGAAGGCAAAAAGAATTTGTCCAGCTGTAGTCAAAGCTAAGTTGTGAAAGCAGATCTGGCTGCAAGAGGGAAAGGTCTGTGCAATTCATATGTAATTAATAAATAACCCACTCCTTATACTCCCACCTGCATTTCATGGCTATGTAAACTTGTCAAACAAATGATGAATAATTCAAAAGACCTTCTCCTCCCTTCCTTCTCCTCTAGATTTATTAACCCATTTTCAAAGTATAATTTGATCAAGCTAATAGCCACAGACTTCCTAAGCTGATGCTCTGCATTAATTCTCTCTGCATGGCCATAGTCCTACTCTCACAGTACCATTTAATAAAAATCAATTACCAGACAACAAAAGGCACCTGAAAGCCAAATGAGAGCTCAGCAACATTCTTTGATGCTTGAAATCTGTTCTTCTCTGCAAGCAAGAAGTTTATCTCATTTAAGCTGGACTGTTGTCCTGAAGCCAGTTCCTCTTCAAGTCCTCAAACACTGGCACCACAACAGCTACTGGATGAAGTTTATTTATGTTGTTTTATGAAAAAAAAAAAACAACCAAAAAACATCCCTACCAACAATGCTGATTTAAGTAGGACCCGTCTGGGATATTTCTGTGTGCCCCACCATGTGTGAGCAAACAACAGGCAGAGAAGATCTTCCTTAAAATGTAGGGGAGATGTGGAAGCAAACTGGCCCTGGGCTGCCCTTTGAACTGCGTGGACAAGCAAGGGCTGCACGGGACACTCTTTACAGGACAGCACAAAGCCACGAGCTGGATTTGAGTGTACCACAGGCTTGGGCATCCTCCAGCTTCCCGTTATTCTTCCCAAATCAGAACCGGCCCAGAACTCACAGGTGGGTGTTTCCAGTTTACTCCTTATGCCTTGGCAATCCTAATTCAAACTAATTCATGCTCCCAGCAGTTAACATGCAGCACTTTTTGTGATATCCCTCCATAATCTTTAGGTTATAAGGGCCTGTCCAAGTTGCTGTGGCACTACTAGCACATAATGCCCAGGAAGTTCAAATCTGGGCCAGGGTGAGGTTGCAGTAGACTCAGTGGCAAATCTTACAGCTTGTCACAGCAGAGTCAAACTGACGTGGGTTTGCTGTTGTTCACAAATTTTTCATGCTTTCACACCTCGGAAAAGCTCCAAACAGCCCTTTCAGCACTGACTCTGTCAGGATGGGAACGCCACACCAGTTTGCACTTCATGTTGGCACCTAGAGGGGAAGAAATGTGACTTCGTGGTGTTGTTTGTGTCCAACAAAACACAGGAAAGCAGGAAGCATCCTGAGTGCACCTGGTTTGGGCTAATGCTGTGCTGAATTTCCAAGCTGTTTTTTATTGTTTCAGAGCATAACCAGCACTGAAGGGATGGGTAACAGATAACCACAGCTCAGCAATATTCTCCATATGCACTTCTGCAAGCTTCTCAGGAAGAAAGAAACCCCTGGGATCAGAGTGCTGAGGCTGCTTTTCCTTTGTTTGACTTTTGCTGGTACCTATCCATCAATTTACTATAGACACATTATTGCTCCACTGACCTGCTTCCCTCCACTCACTCTGCTCAGATGAATAATAATTTGCTGCAAAGCAATTTGGAAGAGAAATGCTGACAGACTGACTGTATACTTAGCCTGGGTGAGATTTTGTTCTATTTCTACTTTTTCAATGACTTTTGCTGGCTTAGAATTCTTAAAACATGCCCAAAAGGCTATTGCTTTTGTGGATATTCAGTGTCTTCAAGGCCCATGCTGGACAACAGCAATAACAAAGAGATTAGGAAAAGTTGATTATGCTTTGAGGTAGTGGGATGTCTTGAAGGCCTTCCTCTGGAAAGCTGCCTTCCATATCCATGAGCAAGTCACAGTTCAGACATAAAGCTTGTAGACAACACCTTTACATTTGGTGTCACTTCTGACCCTTAAAAGCTCAGATAATCCTTTCCATCTTATGAATACTAATTAGTTCAGCATCGTTGCCTCTTTTTTTTTTATTATTATCCTTCTGAGGAAACTTGAGAACACAAGAATTATTCGCACCTCAAGAGCAGGGGACAGAGCAAGACACTTATCATGAAAACTTTAGGTGAGAGTGTCCAGTTTATGCAGGCACACAAGTACCCATGACACAAAGAACATTAATCCATATGAGAGGTGTGCAAGGCCAAGGAAGGTCTGTTGTGGATAGATGTGTGGCTGTAGCTTTCTCCTACTGTTGTACTCACGATCCAGCTGAATCCAAACCAAACAGCCACACAGTAAATCACAGGAATGAATCACAGCAGAGTGCCAGTGATGTTCATAGCAAGTAAAATACACATTAGGATACATCAGACAAAAAGACCAGTCATTTCTCACTGTAGAGCAACGTGACCTCCCTCACAGCAGGCAGCAGATGCTGAGGAAGCAGCAACAGCCAAACCAAATGCAGGAGTCAAAGCTGCACTGCCAGCCTAGGACTTGGGAGTGCAGACAGACCATGAGTCTGCTTTTTCTAGGTGTGACTGCTTTGGAAAACTCTTTGAACAAGCAGCCCCTTCCACTGATGTCGGGTACAGCAAATGCAGCTTGGCTGTGCCCAGTTTGCCTCTGTGCACATTCCATGTGCTGCTCCTTCCATTTACCTTTGCACATCACAACCACTCACAGAGGAACACAGGAAACTGATAGCAAGGAATTACCTAAATAAAATCTTTGAATGTAATTTAAAGGTAAAATAAGGAGAAAACAACCAGCTCTCCCTGGATTGCTAATACATGGTTTGAGTTCAGTGTTATTGAAGCAGGAAGATCTGAGAGTTGCAAGGTTTTGTCTGACAGTGGTTTTGTCTTTCTGGGTGTAGAAATTGTCTCAATGGTTTCCTTGAAGGAAAGACAAACATGATAAGCAAACGTGTCTGTGGCCAGGAAGCCGTGGGAGCTGTTGTCACTCCCTCAGGTGATTAGATCCAGATGTACCAGGTCCTCACTTCCCAAGGTATCATCTTTCAGCAGTAATCATCATTTGGTTTGGGTTTTTTTAGCAGACCAATCTGTAAATAAATGCAATCTTCCTCTGGGGAAGGCTGTTTGTTCTTTCTTGTGAGTGAGTCTGAAAAATCTTTCATTCAGTGTTATAAAGTATGAACGTATATTGCATTCTATTGAAGGAAAATAAGAGTTTGGATTCAATTTCACCAGACACCTGGGGAAGGCAATTTCAATATTAAACACTGTCTCTTTATTTAATACTGCTGGTTTTAAATTCATAAGAGAATATCAGTCAAAATACAATATGTGTGTGTGGAATTTTCATCCCCGAGTGACCATAGCCTAATCTTTGTCATTCTCACTCTCCATTGTGTCAAAGAAGCCTTGCAGCTCTTCTCTCTGCTGACTTTTTTGTCACTCAGCAGTCTTTTGAACAACCCTCAGCAGAGCTTTGCAGCTTAGTGAACCATCTCAGATCTGCAGAAATCCAATCAAATCAATGCTGGAACTTGGGCTGAAGAATAGGGCTGCGAGTGAGGAAATCAGAGGTTTTTCCCTTCTTGACCACGGGCAAACCATTTTGGGATGTAACATGCCTGGTGACAGAACTACTGGTCTCAGTGTCTCAGAATTTCTTAGTAGAGTAGAACATGTTTTCAGCCATTTTCTTCCCAAGTCTTCCTATTCCAACAATATTCCTTGAGTGTATGTCAATAAATCCACCAGCAATCAAGTGACAGTAACGCTTCATAGATCAGTCATTTTATTTAGTACAAGCCTAGATGAAGTACGAGAGGAGTTTATACTAACTACTACACATTCCCTCTTTGTCTCCCAGGCTAGTCCTTCATGTTTTTCTGGGGCTTTTTGTTTTGTTTCTTGTCTATTTCTGTGGTAAGTGGCTGGCACAGGCTCTCTTTATCTATTGCAAAATTCATTATAATTGGAGTACTTTAAGATTTTTAGCATTTCTAGGGGGAATTAGTTCTTTGCAGAAAAAGGGTTTCTCCATTGTGGGATTCATACCATAATTAGACAAAATGATGGGCTAAGTCCCAGTGGAAAAAATGCACTGTAATTGGTGTTCATTTTTGTTACATAAACCCATGGAGATCATGCTGGTTCCTCCTACGGCAGCCACTTCTGAAGCACAGAGTTCTATTTAAAACTGATGTATCATTATTACCTAGAACCCGGAAATATCTTCAAGACTTTCATCTGAGTCTGACGTGATCCTTCTTCCTGTGAGCAAAATAAAACACCCCAAAGAACATTTAAGATCAGCTTAAGGCATCTGCATTACCTAATCTCAGAAGCCACAGATTACAACCAGCCATGCTTTGCCTCATGTTTGTTCAGGCATCCTCAAAGTCAGAACAGAAACACCTGGCATGGCACAAATCATATTTGTATGTCAAAGTAAGGCACAGAAGAATTTCCTCCAGCCTGCATAGCACCTGGGACAAAAAAATAGCTGATAACAACCACAGAACAAAGGTACCAACCCCCAAGTACAGATCTCATTGAGTACCAGATCTTATGGAAGATAAACAAAAATATTTAAACGTGGTTTTTGCATCTAACAAATCCTTAATGAGGATGGTTGTTATTAAGAATTAACCAAATATTTGTAATTAGTTTTTTTAGGTGAAAAATACCAGTCTCACAAATTTTTGCTATTACCTTGCTGATTTCAGAAAATACAGGATGTTCACAGTTAAGCCAAGTCACATCAGCACCAAATGTGTTTTTACAGAGGAACAAACCAGTGCTCTGTGTATCTGCAGCTCCTCCAGTTAATTAGCACCTTGGGGTAAGTTGTTCATAAACAGAAAACAGTAAGGGACCACTATATCCCAGCAGTACCTTGTGTAATACCAATCTCAGAATCAATGAAGATTTTACCTGAATCTTCACCAAGTCACTGCCTCACAAAATAAAAAATAAAGTTCCAGGTTCAGAGAAACTAAAGGGAGTGATTTAACCTATGGTGACAGAAATCTAAGGCCCTGGAGGGACATGGGACACTGCTTCAGAAGACATTCCCTTTTGATCTTAGGCATGAATCATTTCTTTAATATCAAGCTCATTACCTTTGGAAAAATTAATTTATTTTATTAGTTATGCCAGAAGTGTCAACATATAACTGTGGGTGCTGCCAGGCAATTACATCCCTTTGATAAGGGACAGAAAAGGAACATTATTTGCCTTGTGGCAAAGACACTGGGTCAAGTTCAGCACTGTCTGACAGCAACCTGATGCTGTTCTACTCAACGGCGGCCCAGCAGCCTGCAAGTGTCCTCAGCCCAATTTCTGACAGCCAGCTGCCCATACCCACACTGAAAGCTCAGAGCCATTCCCAAAAGGATTAAACATGGACCACGCTGGGAAGTGTGAAGAATTTTTCAGCCTTAATAGTTCCACCTTCCAAGCAGGGCACATAAAGCTGACCTGTACATCTGCCATGTTTCTTTTGGACAGATTTAAGGCTTCGGTCTACCCTCAGCCATCAGTCCAATCTGTGATACTCTAAAAAAATCACACAAACCAAAACCAAGGCCCTTCATTTGGATGGATTTAACCATGAATCACCATTTTAAGGTGGCACAGTGACAAGAACAGTGCTTTGTACTGTGCCGCTGACAGGAAACCCTGGTACACAAAGCCTCGTGCAATGAACACAAACATTCAGCAGCTGGGCAGCTCTTGCTTTCAGCAGGGAAAGGGAAAGGCAGGATTAGTGTGGATGGAAGCACAGGTGGCCATGCATAAGCATGCTACAGGGTGAAGCAAACAGGGCTATCCTGAGTTCAGAAGCTTTCTCTACAGGCAAGATAATATAAAACACTCTTGTTTTGACATTAGTGCATGTAGCAATAATGGCTCTCCTAAATGTAACACTGAGCTCTGATTTAGATCTAAGCCAGTTCAGTCATACCTGGGATGAATCTGGTCCAATATTTCCCAGCGAGTTGTAGAATGATGATTATTTTAAACAGCTTAATTTTATCCTGGAATTATGACACAAGAAATCCTGAAAGAAGATTCACCAGTATATGTTGATACCTAAATAAGAGGATATATTTGTAAAGTACACAGGCACACACACTGAAAACTGTTTTCCAGTTGTGAGTATGACTTTAGGTCTTTCTTACATGTCTCTCTGCATATATCCTTAGAACATTACAAAAAAAAGCCGCAATTTTTCATCTTTGTGAAATTCATTGCATACCATTAACCTCCTGGTTCGCCTCTGCATAAAATATTTCCAGCATTTCTGGTAATAAAAAGAAAGCTATAAACAGGAAATGCATGCAAAGATGTTTCTGGTATCGATTCTTCTCAGTATATGCTGTACATCATGCACACAAAAAAACTGGTGGCCCAGAGCTGTTAAAGAGTCTCCAAGTTGAGCTCAGTGGTTTTGCTGAGTATCTCGTGGCTGCTGTGATCCCTAATGTCTAATGGAAACCAGACTGCTTGTAAATAATAAGCTATCATCTTATTAGCACAAACAGGAGAGAGAAATTATTCACGACTGTCACTGCTTTTAGCACCCCTACTGCTGTTGCAAAGGCTTGGGAATGATGCAGAGGGCACAGTTCCTCTGAACAAGACTGGCTGCAAACAGGCAGGCTCAGTCCAAGAAACATCCCTGGATTTTCAGACCTCGAGTGGATCTGTGTTGGCTGTTGCTATTGTTCTGTTGGGAAGTGAACCTCAAATGCTTTCACTGTTTCACTTTGGTTCTGAGAGCCAGGCTGGCAATTAAAAACAGGCATTGCAAATGGGAAGATGCTACTGCTATGCAGAAAAGATGGAGCAAAACGGAGCCTGCAGGCTGGGTGCCCTCACTGCAGCGAAGGCAGGCAGCCTTCTCCTGGAATCAACACCACGGCTCACGTCTGCCCAACACCCCTTTGCTCATCTGGCAGAATTAGAGCAGCTTTTCATTAATTGTAAGGCATATTCAGCAAGTCTACATATTTCCAAAATCCATTAACTTCAGCAGTGGACTGACTTAGGTGTCCCTGAATACTTGTGGAGAACATTTCAAACTGTCTACATAAACTGCTGCGGTCTCGAGCCAGCTTCTGAGAACAGCAGGCAAATGGACAGAAGTGAAATTTAGTCTGAGTTCACACTGGGTTCACCTCCTTACCTATTTTTATGCTGCATGGCAAACAGAGATATTTGTATGTACTTGTATAATTGTCTGGGAAAAGGAATTGGGCTCACTTGGAGTTCCTTCCTAAAGATCTAAAACTGTTGGTTTACTCGAGCATAATATTTTAATTTCCTTCAAAAATGCACATCAAAAAGAATAATTGAAACACGAATTCCATCTCAGTGCTTGTAAAAATGCATGCAAGGCACCTCAGGATTTGATTATATTTGCACCAGCACAAGCTGCCCTCAGAGAACAAAGCTCAATTGATTTCAGGCAGTCTGATTTGCCTGGATGAAAATGAATGTTTAATAGATTTGGTTGTCAGAGGGATTATGCAGGAGAATGAAGTGGCAGGGTGTTCACACGGTGGACCGCTGCGGAGGTGTTTGCCGGCGGCCAGCGGGCGGGAATGGTGCCGTGTTCCACAGACAGCGAGGGGCGGCGCCGGGCTGTCACGGGAGGAGAATCCCGGGAATACGAGGGGAGGATGCCAGGAGACATCACCACCCCGCGTCTGCCTCGCAACAAACCTCAGACTCCCTCCTGCCTCTGCACACCGGCCTGGTTTGCCACCACCCTTCACATTATTTCCTTCCATCTCCCAGTAACACAAACACTACTGGAAATTGCCAGCTTTGAGAAATTTTATCTGATATGAAGCCCATATTCTGGTTCTCTAAGGTGAGCATTTCATTCATGACAGAAAACTAGCGGAGGCCTCGAGCATCAGTAAAGACACTGCTAAAGGTCTGGTACAAATCAGCTGAGCCCCAGTCCCTACAACAGGGATTGAAACACAGCGTGTGCTGTACCCCAGTGCAGAGATGCCCTCCTGTTCACGTGAGAGCAAAGGCCAGCAGCACTTTGTCTTCATAAATGACCAAGCTCTGAGCTTCCTGAAGCTCAGGTCCACCATGAATCATTACATTGTTTAAATACAAAGCAAACCAGGAGTAACAAACAGATACATAGTTATAGATCTCTAACAAACACTGTGTGTTAGTTTTCAGGGCCGTAAGAGTCAGTGAGTGGTTTTCTGTCTCCTCTTCAGAAACGTAAGGCTTTAAAACTATGATTCCATAATTCCAGAAACAGGGGCTCCAAGGAATACCATCGTATGTGGCAAAATTCAGAAAAATCCATGAGAGTTGTCAGATGGTGGACACTCATTCTGGCTGAGCCACAGCCTCCTCTTCCACTCCAGATGTGAGATATTTAATCAGCAGCCAGAGTTCCTCCGTGTGCTTCCGTGTCTGTCTTCTGCCAGTCAGCCCCGAGGAGGAGGTGATCCAACACCTCCCCGTCTCCAGTCAGTCCGAGCCTTTGTGTATCCACTTGTCAATCCAGGTGATAAATAACAAGCCCACAAAGAGACAATCCAAAGGATGTAGAAATGTTGTGATGAAATATTTCAAAGTACACTATTGACATTTGCCTGACAAATGCTACTCTGTTATTTTCCCAGACCAAGCATCTCTGAATCACGGTAATAAGAAGGAATTATTCCCCAAAAGATCCTCCATCTGATTTTCAAAGCTCCCTCCAGTAACAAAAGTATCAACCCTTATAGGCGCAGCACTACATCTCAATGAGAGAGGAAAAGGAAGCAAACATTTTTTCAGTTCAAATTTATATAAAGCAAATCAAAAAGAAAAGCAGGACTATCTTTACTCTTTTTGCACATTTATAAACATATAAAAAGTACTGAAATATAACATAAATTTAGTGTGGAGAAGTCTAATTGCTCTCTTGTGCCTCGTGTCATCCGCTGCAGCATTATATCACAAGCCATATGGAGAATCAATCTGTGCACAAAATACAAGGGAAAGGAAAGACAATAACTAGCCACTCATTGGCTTTTTTTTTCCTTCAAAGAAAATCAGAGTTTGTAGACTCATACAGGTTTCCTGCCTTCCTGTTGGTGTACATTCTTAATGATTCATTATTTGATACACTGTGACCCATGCATTTCAGGGGTCATCAGAGTTTTATCTCCACAGTTGGGGGTTAGCCTTTAGACTTCAAGAGCAAACTAAAGGCAGGATCTAGTTTTCAGAAACAAAGATGTGAGCTGACTAGTTTATTTTAATGCACTTTCTTACCCCTGAATAATATAATTATAGAGCTTTCTGGGCAAATTGTGGCAAGCTGAATGGAATACAAAGCGACAGTGCTCAAAATGGAGCTATCCAGAAACATTTCAAATACCAGCTAAGGAGAAGAGGGGAGGGATGTGTCGTTCCTCTCTCAACAAAAACCAGCTTGCACTCATGGCACCTTCTCTTTCTCACCCAGATGTTGTCACAGGAAGAAAATATCAGAATATAAATTATGCCCTATAAAGCACAGATGGGAGCAAGCTCTCACAAGAACCTGTCTTCCATTTCAGCCCTTTCCTAGACTCTCCCTGGGGTCCAGGAATACATTAGGTCAGATTGAGCCCCTGCTTCTGGACTGTCCGTGATAATATCCCACATACAGAGCTAGGAGAGAGACCATTGGCACTGCAAAGAGAGACTGTCCAGCCCAAGCAGGGCCAGGTTCACACCAGGTTTGCCCCAAAGGCTGTGGGCACTCAGCTGCCTGAGCCACGTGGCTCAGAGAATGTGTTCATGCTGTTTATGACAACAAAGGGGTGCACAAAGGTGCAATCCCCCAACATTTAAACCAGACTAAATCCAAGGTGCCACATTCTGCCACCTCCCTCGTGCTGGTAGTGCTGCTTGTGCAGCTCGGTGAGCTGATCTAAACAAGGCACTGCCAGGTCAGTTCTCTGACGGGGTCACTGCGTGGTTGTATCTGCAGGAACACGGGGCAGAGGCAGCAATGAACCAAGGCACAGCACCAGCCCTGGATTGCGTGACCTCTGCCTGCCTTAAAGCTGCACAGGATCGGCTCCGAGTACCTCATTTTGAGAGTGATCTGTAGTTCTCACGGATCAGAGCGTAAGCACTCATGGGCAAAATTCTACTTATGCCCTGTGCAACTTCTAATTAAAACAGCAGGTACAAATTAGCATGAAATTCAGTTCCTTAATGGATGGTTTTCCCTTTTCTTTTCAGTTTAAAATCACCCTAACAAGCCTAATTCAACATGCAAGCGGAATGTATCCTCCAGTGAAAACTCCAACACAAATTTAAGTCACTGCAATTTTACATGTGAATATTTTTTCTTCTACCCCCTATACAGCATGAAGCTGGGAGTGCACGCTACAGAGGACACTGCCTTTCATGGCAAAAAAACCAACTAAACCCTCTAACATTTAATTATCCTGTCCTTTACCAGGTGCTGAACCTCATCTCCAACACACCTGAAAAATTTTCCTTTCATCCAAAGTCTATTTCCTTGTCCAACAGCTGTCAGGGCCCTGACTGCACTAATAGGTCTTAATTGCCCAGATGAGCCTCAGCTGGGGTTTCCACTCACACTCTCTGACAGGGACTTTATTTAACCTTGGGGTCTAAGTAGAACCATAAAATGGTTTGGGTTGGCAGGTGCCCTAAAGTTCATCCAGCTTCAACCACCTACCATGGGCAGGAACACCTTCCACTGTCCCAGGTTACTCCAAATCCCATCCAGCCTGGCCTTGGGCACTGCCAGGGATCCAGGGGCAGCCACAGCTTCTCTGGGCACCCTGTGCCAGGGCCTGCCCACCCTCACAGGGAACAATTCCTTCCTAATCTCTAATCTAAATCTGCCCTTTTTCATTCTCCCTTGTCCTGTCACTCCAGGCCCTTGTCCAAAGTCCCTCTCCAGCTCTCTTGGAGCCCCTTTAAGTAAGAATTGGGTATGGTTGGACAGAGCCACTAAGTCCCTGTGCACTCAGGACAGCAATACTGTTTTGTTCTATAGCATTTTTCCCCCAAAGTGCCATGTCTGTTTTTGCTTTAATCAAAAAATAAATACATTTCAGTGTGACTTATTATGCTAAATGAAAACAACAGGGGGCTAATGAGCATTGTGAACGATGCATTAACACGGCAATCACAGATACCCTCAAAACAGCTGCATCTTTCTTCGAACACTCAGTGTACACAGTTGTGACCTCATCTGTTGAATTCAATTCAGGGTATAAACAGATTTAGATGCCTAACTTTGGTTTATTTTTGTTGCATTGTGCATCGTCTTACACTTACAATTAAGAAACAAAACCACCAGCTCGGTTTGTTCAACTGTTCAGGGGTCATTCCTAGTGTTCAGTGGACAAGACTGCGTTAACCCATTTAGTATTAAGAATTCTGGGGTAGAAGTTGAAGTTTTACTCCCACAAGAAGTGTTGTGGGAGGCTTGGGCCAATGTCAGTCTGTGAAGGGAAGGTGTGGCCCTGCTCTGGCAATGGCAGTTCTGAACACACTCTGTCCATGAGTTACGCGTGTCCCCGGTGCCGAAGTAACACGTGGAGGCCAAAACTTTCCGAATCCCTTTCCCACATTTATTTCTTTTTTACCTCTCCTCCCTGAAAGTCTGAAAACCTGAGACAGTCTTGGCTACCCCTCTAAACGCTGGCGGACAGCGGGCTCGCTAGAGCGGCCACCATCCCTGCTGGCGTGGCAATGTGCGGGCAAACCCCGCAGCGCCGTGGCACCTGCCTCGCCTGGGCGGAGGCAGCGGGACGAAACGGGCGGGGAGGACACTGAAGAGAAGCGACGTTAGGGGACAGGGAAAGAAGGACAGGGAGGGAGGGACAGGGAGGCCCGGGCCCGTGAGGGAAGGGGCGTTCCCGCCCTCCCCTCTCCTCCCCTCAGCGCGGCCGCCATTTCGGGAGCGCCGAGCGGGCGCGCGGCGCCCTCTGGCGGCCCCGCGGCCAGCCCGTCCCGGCGGCCATGAGCTCCGTGCTCGTCACCGTGGGCACCACCAGCTTCGACGAGCTGATCGCCGCCGCCCGCTCCCCGCCCGCGCTGCAGGTCAGGCGGCCGAGACACCCGCACGGCCCCGGCCCCGGCCTTCCCTCNGTTGGTGGAGGAAGGGGAGGGGGCAGCCGTTCCCGGGCCGGGGTAGTCGGGAGCTGGGCACACCCCTCACACACCCCCTCTATCCCCGCCTCATCCGTTCATTCCACCCCCGTCATCCCTCTCCATCATCCCCCTCCTCCCCATCCCAGTCTTCATACCCCACCCGGCATCTCCCCACCATCCTCCCCACCCTCCTTATCCCCCCGTTATCCCCTCCTTTCATCCCTGCCGTTCTCCGCAGGCGCTGCAGAGCCGCGGGTACCGGAGGCTGGTGCTGCAGGTGGGCCGGGGCTCGCTGCCGCCGCCGCAGCCCAGCGGCAGCCCCGCCGTGGCGGTGGAAGCGTTCCGCTTCAAGGAGTCGCTGGCTGAGGACCTGCAGAGCGCAGAGCTGGTCATCAGCCACGCAGGTACCGCCCCGGCTGCTGCCTGGGGCTCCCGGGCCCTGCTGCGGTGGGATGAAGGCTCCCCGGCTCAGCGGTGGGCTGGCTGGGAATGTTGAGGTCTACAGCTAGGGGCAGGTTGTTCAAGAATCTCTGCTGCTTCAGGAGCAAGTAGGAGGATATTTCATCTCACCGTGTTTTCTGTTTCTCTTGTAGGTGCTGGTAGCTGCCTGGAGACTCTAGAGAAAGGAAAACCACTAATAGTAGTGATAAATGACAAGCTGATGGACAACCACCAGCTTGAGCTGGCCAAACAGCTCCACAGAGATGGCTGCGTCCTCTACTGTAACTGCAGGTATGTGGCTGTTCTCACTGGCCAAGAACATTCACTCGTGTTACTGCAGAACTGAGAATGTAACAAGGAAATGTACATCCTTCTCTGTAACCTCCATCTGGATATTAGATTTTCAAGAATGGATAGATTAACACCATGTAGTAATTTACCACACTTACCAAGCCTTTTGACCATGGCCTCTTCTAATTATTTTTTTTTCCATTTGAGGGCACATGTATTTAGATTAAAAGAAGAAGAATACTTCGATTCAGGGGGATTCATAAACCAGATGTTATCTGGCTGGTAACTTTATGTAACTGGCTAGTAACTCTGTCTTTCAAGTACTTACTCAGGCTGCCCTTTTAACCAAACTTCCTGAATCCACCATATCCTCTGACAAGGAGTTTCACAGCTCTACTGCCTGTCACTTCAGGAAAAAAAAACCAAAACAAACCAACCAACCAACCAAAGATACACAAGAAAAGCCCCACCCCAAAATAAACCACCAAGCAAACAACACACACAAAAATCCCACCACCCCCAAAACCCCCAGCTCCTTTTGTTAGTGTTCATCCTGATTCCTGTTAGTTTCATCTCCTCTCCTGTTTTGACTCTATCTTACTGTTTTCTCTTCATTTATGATTTGACTCCACTCTAAAAATAACAGATGACCTCTAAACTGAAGGCAGAGAAAATGTAACTCCCATTACTTAGTCTGCATCTTCTTCCTTTGCCCTGCAAGCAGGATTTCATACGTTTCAGAAGAGCTTTCTGAACGGACCAGGCCTGGCATTCGTTTTTATTGAGCAAGTTTCTTAAACTCATTATCTTGGTGCTTCTGTCAACTTTGGAATTTTTATTTCTTTGTGTTGGGCAGTGCCAAGCATTTGAGCCTGATTTGCAGCCTGATAATAGCAAGTGGCAGATTGACGTAGCTGTTCTTTCTGGCTCTGTGATCAGGGGAGAACACTGCCATGTGTTCAAATAGGATGGATTTCCTCCTATGGTTTATGGGGAAGAGCCTCAGATCTTGTTCAGTCTCCCAGCATTGCAACTCCAGAAGATTTAAAAAGTTGAAAAGCTGAGCTTGTCTCTGAAAGCTGATGGAAGTGTGTTCTCAGCAATGCTGCCTACGAGCCAGTGCTGGCTGGGGCCTGCTGCTTTGTGCACTCTCTTCCTTTTCATACATATCCTGATTTATATTTCCATGCTAAAGAATTATGTATGGGTGAACAGAAAGAAAACTATTTTAAAAAATCCTATGGGATGGATGGTTCTTCTTTAATTTTTGGTTTTGGTCTGTTTTTACAGCACTCTTGTGGAGACGCTGCAGTCGATGGACTTGTCAGCTTTGAAACCTTTTCCTGCTGGACAGCCAGAAAAGTTTGCTTCGTTCTTGGATAAAGTTTTTGGGTTGCAATAAACAAATGAGAGAAATAAAAATGTTGAAATAAAATGTCTCAGCTCCTACTGCAACTTTCAACACCAAAGATGCACCAAATGGGACAAACCCTCAAAGAAAATATAATTTAATATTAATTGATACTAAATTGCTTCCAATTTAGTGCCAAACTCATTCAGCTTTATGCTTAAAAGAGCACAATACCGATAAGGAGGGAGTATGAACTGTCTAGTTTCATGGACAGACATATCACAAAATCTGCACTGGGATGGTAATTCCAGTGATGAGGACAAGCTAGACTTCTTTTTTTACAGGCATGGCCTATGCATTGTGGTCTCTCGACCATTTTTAACAAGTACAGGTGGAAATAAATTGTCTTTGTTGATGTTCCCGTGATGTTCTGCAGATGCCTTCAGCTCTTGTTTGGTGTGTTTACAGAAGCACTGAAAAGAGAGCGAAAAAAAGTGGGAGATTAAAGCCTCAAAAGGGAAAAAGGCATGTGGTGAATCCGAGTGAAAAAAGTAATGAGCTGCAAACCTGCTGCCAAACTGCCCACAGCTGCCCTGGCTTTGGGTGATTTACCCACGAAGTGAAACAGGAGAGGAATGGGCTCGGCAATACAATCACCCCTTTTACATGGTGTTACCCCATCATAAACCATTAGTTTGGACTTCTGCACAGCTAGTGTTACCTATTTAGATTATGTGTAAGGAAGAAATTCTTCCCTGTGAGGGTGGGCAGGCCCTGGCCCAGGGTGCCCAGAGCAGCTGTGGCTGCCCCTGGATCCCTGGCAGTGCCCGAGGCCAGGCCCTGGGACAGTGGGAGGTGTCCCTGCCATGGCAGGGGGTTGAAGCTGGATGACCTTTAAGCTCCCTGCAAACCCAAGCCATAATAGGATTCTTGGATGCTGATCAGAGCTTCCCATTTAAAGTATTGAAACTGACAACAATGTTGATGTTACATCGATTTTTTCAAGTCAACTTTTTAAAACCAAAGGGGTTTCAAACTTAAAAATGTTCATGCATGTTCTTAGGTCTCTAATGCTCTAGGATTTTGGAAGTGCATAATTGGTGGGAAATGCCCTTCCTACAAGGATGTTATTCATTTGGGGGGGATTTGGTTTTATTGTTTAAAAAGAGTAAATGAAACTCCTGAATTGGCCCATCTGATGTCTAAGTACAATTTTTATAAGCAAATTAAATGTACATAGAGGCATTCTAATCAAATCAAGCACAAAGGGTGACACATGGAATAAATCAGGCCACACAGTTCTGCAAGGGTCCATTTTGCCAATCCCAAAAATTTGCCCCAAATACTTGATTAGGAGCAACTAAAATTTTCACTTCCTTAACGATTTCGATGGAGCTGTTCTTTCAAATTTACTGCTAGCAACTCGCCTCCAGCCCGGGAGTGCAGAGGGAATTTTGGATAACCATCGGACTGATGTTCCCGCTGGTTCTCTGCAGTGGCGCGATGAAGTTGGAAGGAGCCAGCTTAGCCAAGGCAGGTGCGGGAGGAGACGCTTCCCGCGGCTCGGGATGCGCACCCACGCCGGGAGCCGGGCATCCTAAAATGGTCTAAAACAGCCCAAAATGGCCCCGGCGGGGGCAGCTCCGGCGGCCTGCGAGGGGCCGGGGCCGGGGCCGGGACCGGGACAGGGCCAGGGGCCGGGGCTGGGGCTGGGGCCGGGGCCGGGCGGTCCCGCAGGTGGGCGCGGTGCCTCATT
>VZRO01007130.1:0-124263 GCA_013397915.1 Daphoenositta chrysoptera | reverse complement strand
GGGTGGGAATGTGTGTGGGGATGTGTGGGAATGCGTGTGGGGATGTGCGGGAATGTGTGTGGGGATGGGTGCGATCGACTCCGGGCGCTTGGGCTCCCTCAGCCTCAGGTGTCCCCCGGTGCCCCCGAGCCTCTGCACTGCCTCTTGTTGTGCTGGCGTTAGTCTGTAGATTTTTTGCCTAACGCGAGGCATTCGCTTAACCCTGTCATTTTCTCCTTTATTACCTTTATTTTTCCAGCTGTTTTCATCTCAAATTCATCACTTAGAAGTTAGGAAAGCTTGCGTCTCGTTTATGAGGCAGCACCAGTCTAGGTTTGAATCCGTAAGTAGCATGTGTTGTATATATAAGCTGGGTATGTGTAGTTGGGAGGTGCTGTGGGAGGGGGTCAGTGGTTAAGCACTGAGAACACGATGCTTTGTCACGCTTGGTGCTTGTAAGAGAGGAGAAATGACAGGGTGACTGCTTCCTTGCGTTGAGTTGTAGTTGCACAAGTTTTATTTTACTTTGTTTCTGAAGTTCCTGAAAACAAGCACGGTACTAAAACCTAGGTACTGAGTAGGGTGAGTTATTTGTGTCGTGTATTCTCTGTGGAGCGACTATTGTAAAATTTAGTAGGTGGGAAGTGTGTAGGATTTGGGAGCAATAAACAAGTATTGGAAGGTGGTGGGAAATCCCAGAATAATTACATAAAGTCATGGGGTTTTGAGGTGGGGTTTTTGGTTGGTTTTGCCTTTGACAGTTCGTGTGAGTGCAGGTGTGTTGTGCAGTGTGGGTTTGTAGGGTAGTGATGTGTTTTATGGGGGTTGTGTTTTGGGTCTTTTTGTTTGTTTTTCCTGTAATCACATTCAAGTGCTTCATCTAATCTAGGAGGAATGTCAGTATCACTTGGACTCATGTCCCTACATTTTTTTTAGGATCTCTTGGTATTCCCCCATTGATACCCCAAATCATTCCCATGTTTTATGTCCCAAGCCCTCCAATTCAATAGCTGGTAGCTGTTCAGTAGTGTTTAGGTGTAATTTTAACTTTGCTTTCTAACTGCCTAAGTTTTTATGTTTCTTTTCTTCTTTGTTTTGTTAAAAGTATGTGGAAGGGTCATTTGAGAAATACTTAGAACGACTAGGAGATCCAAAGGTAAGCCTAATTTAAGACTTATTAAGAGATTAATTTTGAGGAGACTAGAACAGGAAGATGTTTAGGTGATGATTTAAAATGTGGCTGTTTGAGTTTGTGGGATTTTTTTAGATAGACCCAAATATCGGGGTCTTATTTGCATAAATAATACTAAAGGTTTGTACTAAATAAATATGGATAAACTGTTCATGTATAAACAATTCCAGTTGTAGTGGGGAATTTGTATGAGAGGAAAGGTACAATCTCTTCAGGCTGGACAGTAAAAGCTTATTCATAACTATAGATCTTCTCTAAGAAATAAAAAGCAAAATACCTGGAGTGTACCTTAAATGAAATGTTGGTCAGGCTTTGGAATCCCCTGCTTCTTTCTTTACTGTTCAAATACCTGGGTTCAAACTTTTATTTCTTTAGTCTAACCAGTAACCTTGGTAAATGCAGCAATCTCTGAAACTAATATGGGTTTAAAAAAATGTATCTTGAGTGATGTGTTGGAGCAGCTCTGTCAGTAATGCAATCTTCCTCATTTTGGTAATTGTGGCTATCCCATGTAGCAGATCCCTTCTACCTCACTCTCCCCCAAATCCTTAAATCTCAGCTTTCAGTGCATTGATTGTTTTAACATACTGATGGGTTTGGATAGGTATTTTAGTACTGCAGAAACATAGAATACAGTTGATGTTTAGATGCATCTGCTATCTCATGTAATCTCATAATCTTGCATAGGAAAGTGCTGGCCAGCTGGAAATAAGTGCTTTATCAGTGATGTACAAGTAAGTACCTTTTTCTTAAGGTTTACTTTGTTTTGCACTTGGTGCAAACCTTGTGTTTGTTTGCCACTGTAATGTGGATGTGTGAAACATGATGAGAAATGCTTCCCTAAAAATATACTTAACTGACATGTAAATGGTGCCATCACAGCCCCTGATCTAATGGGGATTAAGGGCAGGGTCAGTTTCCAGAGATGCTTGTTTGTTATCTGTTTGCTGATATTAAACTTGAATGTCAAGTGTTTGCTTCTAGTGGCTGAAGGCTGGAAAATGGGGAAAACCAAGGAGCTGTGTGCAGTGGAAACAGTGTGGTAGTTACAAGTGTGACTAAAACTCATGTAGGTGTTCTTGAAAGCTCCAGAAGTGAGGAGTACCTGCCCTACCTGGTGTGTAAACACTGATACTGATTTCAGAGGTGGCACAGAACTGTGCAGGTGCTGCTGTCTTGCTAAAAATGCTGCTATCTGTAAAAAGCAGTCTGGCTCTCCAATGGTAGAAATTAGAACCCTCCTTTTGCAGGCTCACACTGTCCCAGTGCTAAAGGAACAAACTGAAGTTTGGCTAGAATTACTAGCTCCCTGCACTGCGGTTCCAGTCCTTTTTCAGGGTGCCTGAATCACTTAGACTGAATTGTCTCCGTGTCTGAGCACCCTTCTGTAAGCATAAGTACTTGACTTAATCTGTGAGTAAATATCTTGGTCTTTCACAATAATTTTTATTTCCCCTCAAGATGGGTTTGCTCATCTGGCTACTGCTTTATGGTACTATTCATTTATCAGGAAAAGGGTTTTGCTCGATTTTTCTGTAAACCAACGGCTCTAAACTGCTCCCTGTAAAGTTTTTCATAACATGGTTCTGCTGAAAGTGTGCCCTTGCAAGTCTTGCTTTCCCTCTGCTTACCTAGGCGAGACTTCATTGTGTACCGGTACCCCGGGAAGCCACCCACGTGTGCCACAGACAATGACTTTGAAGACAAGGTCAGTAGAAACGAGGGCAATTTTCTTCTGTTCCCCTGCCAGTCTGTTTTCTTACTTTTCCTGAAGCTGGATGAGGTGTGCAGTTTTTTCCCTGAAAAGGGGAAGTTAATGGGAAGGGATGACTCCAACAAACTTGATGGATTTTTGTGACGTGCAACTGATCCCAGTTCAGAGTGGGAGCTATTGGAACAGCTTATCTACATCAGAACTACTGCTGGGGGCAAAAGGAAGGAGCATAAAGGGCAAAGACTCTGAATTACCTTGCATCTGACCCCTCTGGTGTTTTCTGGAGCTGCATAGATGGGGTGCACAATTATGTGGCTACTTCAGGCATGATGCTGGTGAAGCTGCTGTGGTGTGGATTTCAGTGTGGGCTGTTACATTTGCCAAGGTGGCCAGGCTGCTCTGAATCTGTGCTGCAGCTGCTAATGATCTGTTGATGAGCATTGCTGTCTTCATTTACGTGTGCTTCTTTCTTCATCTACACAGTTTCCTGTGTAGCTTAATTTAATTCCAAAATGAGCTGAGTTTAAAAATCAAACAGCATGGTCTAAATGTGTGTTTGGCCTGCAAGGCTTTCCCACCAGAGCTCTCATTAAGTGTTGGCAGCTGTCTGTCATTACACTGTGAGTGTGGCAGCAGCTCCTTCTGGTGTTGCTCCTCCTCACCACGAGAGGAGAGCTTGTGTTGGCAGAATCCACACAGCACACAGAATTAAGAGTCCTGGCATCTCAGCCCTCTGGGAGCTGGTTTTCTGGGAAGCATCCTTGCTGGCAGTGTGCTGACAGCTGCCTGAGGGCTTCTGCCCATTGCAGTTGACTGTGGTTGTGAGCCAAGAAGTTTGGTGGGACATGGTTATGTGGTGTGTCAATGCATGTGTTGCAGAAAGCATCTCTTATGCTTCTTAAAAGCAAGGTTTTAAAGGCTGGAGAAGTAAATGCTTTTCTAGTCCCTCAGGTGGAGAAGGATGAAATGTGCCTTCTTCTTGTGAAGACAAGGTCAGTAGAAATAAGGGCAATTTTCTTCTGTTCCCCTGCCAGTCTGTTTTCTTACTTTTCCTGAAGCTGGATGAGGTGTGCAGTTTTTTCCCTGAAAAGGGGAAGTTAATGGGAAGGGATGACTCCCTTCACACTGGGGACAGTGTGTCTTGGGGTGCTGCATTCAATGTGCTCTATTTATTTTACCTCCTTGAGCAATTGGTGGTCTTGGAGGTAAGCTGGAAATGAACTCATATTTCATGTTCAGCAGGATGTACAGGTGGTTTTTCCTTTATATGATACAAAGTTACTTTGAGACTTTACCTAAATTTCTGTTTGGAGCTGATGCTACAGCTTTTTCGTATTTTAATTGACAACATTAAGTGTTTTCTTGATGAGTTGATGTTAACTGTAGAATGAAAGTATATCAGATAGAATTTGGGGTTCCATCATTCCAGCCTTAAAGCCTCTTTTTTTTTTATTATTTTCCCAGATTTTACTGTGTTGTTCCGGTAACGGCCATTATGACTCTGTGTATACAAAACAGTTTCAGGAAAATGCTGCTGTTTGCCAGGGTAAACTTGAAATCATTTTTTTCTGGAAGAGAATTGTGTGTTTTCATATATTGATAGGCAGGGTTTGTTTCAGTTTTCAGGGGTGGGGAGAAGAGAGATGGAAGCTCACTTACGGTATATTGTTATACATAGACTCATTTTTTTTATCTGTTAAGTGGGCTGTTGGACCAAATGACTTCCAGAGGTTCCTTATTCCCAACTGAGTTACTTTATAATCCTGTCCCTAAATACATTTGATGTCACTGCTGCCTTGTAACAGTAGATAATATCTGAAGATAGGCCTGCCTTGAAAACTGCAGCAGTTCTTACGGATCTCATATTATCGAGCTTTGTATTGATTTGTTCAGCTGTGTTATATGAGATCCTCTACAAAGATGTGTTTGGCATGGATGAGGAAGAATTAAGGTCTGCAGTTGAGGTGTTTCGAAGTGGATCCAAGAAGAACAGAAACAGTGGTCCTGTAGGAAATGAGGATGCAAACTTTGGTTGTCTCCATGAAAAAGTGCCCAGAAATCCATCAGAAAAGAGGTAGTGCATTGGGGAAGGGGATCTGGTAAAAGGAAAGCAAAAAAACATTAAAAACCTTGCAGAGGACAACTTTTCCAAGTTTCTTTGATTTTTTTTATGAAATATTAACTCTTTTTTTCCTATGTCATGACACAAACACAAAGCTCAAGTATATCATGGAAGAGAGTGTGCTTTCCTTGGAGCTGGGAAGTGTCACGTAATTGAATATCCTCTGCTGCAGGCTGTTGTAGTTGTGTTACTCTGTAAAATGACAGCTTATTTGTAAGTAAAATTGCTCCTTATTTTATTAGAGCTTTTTGAATTTTTTTTTTTTTGGCGACACTTGTTACTTTCCTAAGCCTCCACAGCTCTGAAAGGCTTGAGAGCTGCCTGTGAATGCTTCCAGACAGCATTGGTTTGATGGGACCTGGCACAGAGTGTCTTGTACTTGACAGTGCAAGAACTCAGTGGGATCACCTTCATCCTTTCCTACTGCAAGCAGTTGCCCTCGTTAGGGGGGTGGGTGTTGGAACAAGCAAAGGTCATGTTCTGAAAGCTTGGAAAAGGCTTGTCCTGCACTGCATTGCACCTCGCTAGTGTTTAAAGCAAAATGTACCACTTGATGGCACCATGGTGCTTTTTCAGACTGTGTGAACAGTTGGTGATATTAATCCTGGCTAGAATCGTGTGTTGTATCTTTTGTAATGTTATTTTCAATTTTTTAGACTGGATGACTGGGAAGGCAATGATACTGACAATCCACAGGAAACTAAGTTCAAACAAGGCATTGAAGAACAAAAGGTTTGTCAGTTAGGGGAAAAAATTCTTATGGTTTTGCTCTTGGGGTATTTTTCTCTTGTATGATGTTACCCTTCTTAGGGCTAAATCTTTATCACTTTCTAAAACTGGAGTTTTGGCAAGGGGGTGGCTTATTTCTTCCATCTACTTGTCTTTTGGTCTTGCCCTTGAGTTTATCTTAAATTGGAGATGCTTTTTTTCCTTTCTGAAACTCTCTAGTTTTTCTCTAGCTGATTTTTATTTCCCCCAAAAGATGGAGCTTAGCAGATGTTTCTTGATTTGCTGTTTGTTTTTCCCAGAAGATGGTTTAAATTAGTTCACTTTTGTCTTGACCATAGTATAAATTGCTTCAGAATACTTTTAGAAACTCTACAGAAGTACAGTTTTCAAATACAATAACTGAAACCCTCACTAACTTTTGAAGCTGTGGCTTCATTGGTCTGGTTAGCTTCCTTTGATTCTTTTTGAGTACAGAACATGCCAAGTGTTACTCTTGAGCCTGTCCCAGTGCTTTCCAAAGTCTGTTTGCTCAGCACCTGAGTGCCTGAATCTGTTTACATACTCTTGAGTTTTAGTTTTTAGGGAAGTACAGTGGAAGTGAACATTTTGGAAAATAGCATCTGTACATTCTAAAATGGTCCACAGATACTGGCAGGATAAGAGACTCTGCTGAACAGATGAAATGCACTTGTTAATGCTCCATTCCAATTCTGTTTTTAGCCTCCAGAAAATCCTCCAAAGATGCCTGTTCCTTATAAAGTGCTAAAGGCACTGGACTCTGCCATCTATCGAAATGTGGAGTTTGATGTTTGGCTGGACAGCAGAAAAGGTATCTTTGGAAAGGGGAAAGCCAAAAATACTCTTCCTGCAGTAGGCTTGGCATTAAATTTATGAATCTGGGTCCTGTCACCTGTTTGTTCACAGCTGAAATGTGAAGGAGGTGGCTTGTAGGTAGGACATGTTCTTGGTTTCCTGTCTGCCATTCAAAGTACAAAATACCCAGCTTCTGATACTGTATAATGGTACAAGGTTGCTAAAAATCTGATCCCTGCTACTTATTGACTATACAGGAAATAGGATTCAAAGCAGAGCACAGAACTCTGTTGCCATTCTGTTGTATTGGAAAGCATTCAAATGTGAGAGTTTTTTGTTACAGCATGTGTGCGAAGACTTTTTAGAGCACGATTTTGGCCTCAGAATTGTATAATAATGAAGATCTCAAATTTAGCTTTGAGATCTGTCAGATGAGTTTTTCTCTTGCTTCCTAGTCCTCATGGGGTTGAACATTCTGCAGAGAACTCATGGTTCTCATGGCTTGGGAAAGGTTGGCTGCTTTTTGGCTTTCACTATGGCTGATCTGTAAAGCAAGGAGTTACCAAGAAAGATAAGGTTTTAAGTGATATTTGATGTCTGACCCAAAGTGCTTTGCGTGCTGAAGAACTCCAGCATTTTACCACTGCATAATCAGTAATGAGGATCATTAAAATTCTTGGAACAGAGTATGGTAACCAATTATCTGTGTAGAATACTGACATGCAGAGAAGCTAGGCAAGGAACAGAGGTAAAAAAAGCTGAAATCTTAACAGCAAGGAGACTTTAGGCAATGTTAGCTGTTCCTGGATGACATTTTGTGTTTGCCAAGTGCCACCAGGACTCTGGCAAGATAAGTGATGTCCAACATTCTTAATTCCAGGATTTGAATTAAATGCAGGATTAACTCTGTACTACCACAGAAGTTGCAGTGTTGAAGTAGTAGTGCTGCTTGCTGCATTATCTGGGTGTTCCTGGTCTCATGTGACTGAGCCTGGTTATGGTCTATTATAAGAACATCTAGAGTTACTCCACTGTTACTATGGGGAATGTTCAGGCATGCACAGGAAGTATTTTAACTCCAGTGGCCTATAAATCATAGTTGGATGCTGTCATGAAGTACTTGTAGGATTATGTGAAGAAAGAACAGTAGTTTAAAGGCTTTTTTCCCCCTTTTATTTATTTATTCATTTATTTTTAGAGCTTCAAAAAACTGACTACATGGTGTTTGCTGGGAGACAGTACTATTTAGGAGACAAGTGTCAGGTTAGTACTCAAAGGAGACCCAGTTATGATAAACTGTTAAAACTTCTTTAAATGGACTATGATAAACCATGAAATCATTTGATTTCATAGAATTTTCTAAGGCTTTTCTCATTCTCTTCCTTTTAGATGTTATTTTAAATGTGATTTCTTTCAAAAACCTACCTTTAAACTTGGTAGTGTGATAGAAAAGCAGTTTGGGAATTCAATGTAAACCAGTCATACACATTCTCTCTGAGTGTGTAAGTTCCAGGCAGAGCTCAAAATGCACAGGGGATGCTTTTGATGTAGTTGTCCTTAGGTTTTGCACTTGGGCTGAGCAACAATTCCGGATAGACTTATCTTTCTCAACAGTGAAGTAGCAAAATATTTTCTTTTTTCCCCCTTGGAAGAGCTAAAAAGGGAAGAGCAGAATGATCTGGACAGGAGATGCTTAAAGGAAGGTCAGTTTTCTTTGTATCCTGATGTCGTATGTAGTGAGGGTGTATTTTTTTATCACTCTTTAAGGTAGTGCTGATGATTCACTCTATGACTTGTTTCTCACTGAGCAGAGCTTTCCTTTTCCTACTTTTTTATCTTCTGTTCTCCTCAAGTTCTTAAGCAGCAGTTTTCCTTGGTACTTATCTGCTGGGCACAGGGGATAAAAATAAGTTAGGGAGCAGGTATCTTGCCTCTCAGTCGCTCACAAGACTGATTTCATTTCTTTTTATCCTCCCTGAAGAGTTAGTACAGTGCTCTTTATTTTGGCTGCAGTTTGAAGCAGTGTTTGATACTCCTGGGCCACCTCAGTAATGTAGGACTGGCTAGGAGCAGCCTTTGCTGTTAGTGGTTTTTAGACAATATTTTAATGCAGTTTGGGTTTTTTAGAGCTTCCCTTGTTCTCTTTCCAGGTATGTCTGGAACCAGGAGAGAAGTATTACAATGCTCATATCCAAGAAGTTGGACAAGATAGCAACACGTTGACTGTATTTGTTGAGGAGCTGGCAGAAAAGTAAGCAGTCTGGTGATGACTTCAAGTTTAACCTCTTTCTGGTTGAGGGGTTTGTTTTTCCTCTTGGATTTCTAATGACTAAAATCATTATTGTAATGCTTTCTGTTGTTCTGCTTGCTGCTCTTCTTTCACTGAAATGTAAAAGTGATTTTTACAGTTTGGGCTTAATTCACAGAGAGCAAATTGCCCTCTGCTGTTGTGTTTCTCTGGAGTTTTTATGTTGTACCCAAGCAACAAAATAATTGCCACTTCTGGTGAATCTAATCACTTTCTCCCCCTTGCTGTTCAATCATTCACCCTCCTCCAAATCTAGGATTGACAACATCCTGCAAAAATTCTGTGTTGTCCCATGCTTTTAGGTGTACCCCTGCAGGCATACAAATGCAGGCAGGGGAGAGAGGCTTGACCCAGGAAGTAAATAGTGTCGAGACTAAAGCCTAGTTTGTCTTTTTTTATTAAACAAGTACCAGTAATGTGTGCTTGGTGCCAGAGAAGCAGATTATTTATTTTCACAAACTTATTTTCTTCTGTCTTGTTGTTGCTTCAGCTTATGTTGTTGTGCAGAGTCTCCCTGGGGCACTGCTAACGTGGGTGTCCTTCCTGCAGGCACACAGTTCCTTTGGCAAACTTAAAGCCAGTGACACAAGTGGCTCCTGTCCTTGCTTGGAATATGGCTCACAACAGAAGAGGAGGAGCCTATCAGAAAGTCACAGGTGGACACTTCTCAGGAATAGGTTTGTACGGGGCTTCCAGAAGCATTCCTTCTCTGGGGAAGTAGGGGAGGTGCTCGTGGATAGTTGTAACTGTAGCAGTCTTTGGATATTGGAAGCGACTTAATTCACTCTGTGATTTAAAACTTGGTCACTGTGGGGATTTGGTGTAAAGTTATGTTTCAGACAGAGATGAATTTGTCTTTGCGAAAGAGCAAATCCATTGAAATACAGAGCAAATTTGGTATTGCTCAAAACTGCCCAGAACAGATTTGCCACTTGAGAACCATATAAAAAGACACGTCAGTTAACCAGAGAGCTTGTCTGATCTGGCATTAGCAGAGATGCACAGGCAGACCAGGGGCTTCCCCAGCCAATTAAATATGGATTCTATTTAATTTGGAGGAGGAGTTGTGAGGTTTTTATTTTATAAATAAATGCAGCCTGCATAGAGAGACTTTAACACTGAGTTTGATCAGCTGAAGCTGGGAAGGTACTCCTGTGTCAGATGCTGCTTGTATTCTCATCATGTAGAATGCCTTATTGAGCCTTCTAAAGAAAGGTCTGTGTAGTTTCCATACTTTTCTGGAATAGGCCACTGGCTTTCTTTTCTGTGGGTCCAAATACTAAGTCTTCTCTTCATCGTTTGACGCCATAGCTCAGACTTAAGGTGTAAATATCTTTTCTTTCCTTCATGGAAACTGCAGAAATGGATATGAAAACACGGAAGAGGATGCTCAAGAAAGTCCGTGGGAAGGAAGTGTTCATGGCTGTGGCTTACAGCAGGGGACAGCCACTGCTGCCACCCCGGCTGCAGCCCGGTGCTCCCTCCGGGCGCTTCCCTGCCGTTCACTGCTCCCAGGGAGGTGCAAACATGGGTCCCTACAAACCCTATCACCAGCAGAACCCTCCCAGGCACCACCGTGACTCTGGCATGCCGAGGTAGGAAGCTCTGAAAACCTGAGATGACCACTTGTTTTCTGTTCACTCTTGCTCCAGACTGATTAGGAGAGAGTTTGTACTGTTTAGGTAAAACCACAGCTGGGAGGCACTTCCTGGTAATTGCACCTTTTCCCCTTTAAACTCAGGGGATCTGCCTGGTTTATAAGCAGGCACAACATGCTTGGCCCTCAAATATCATTCTGCCCCAGCCCAGGAGGGGAGAGGCTGTCAGGGCCGTGCCAACTTCTCCTGCACTCCTGGTGAACGACACCGAACCTCCAGTACCAAACATCTCTCTACCAGGCATTGGGGAGGATGGTGAGCTATGAATTGTCTCTTTGCAGCACAGTGTGAAACGGAAGGTTTCTTGTGGCTCTGCAGAGTTAAAATTGAGCAGCCAAACCCAGGTGAAAGTGCAGCTGGTGGTGATTCCTCACCTCCTCTCTTGTTCTACAGCTCGTACAGCCGCAGCCGCCGGCAGCTGCAGTGTGTGAACAAGGAGTGCCAGTACGGCTTTGTGGCAGGGGCTGCAGAGGAGCCTCGAGGGCCAGAAGAAACTGTAACTTTCTGTGAAATTGAAGGAGATGATGACACTGCTTTTGCTACTCTGCCCGTAAGTTATGAACAAAGGGTAAGCTGAAGCTTCTCAAACAGAGAGGAGGGGAAACTGTACAAATGCACAGTGATTCTTTACCTAAATACACAGCAGCTTTTTGGTTTTCTTGGACTGAGGTTTAACAGTGAATGCATTTTTGAGAATGGAAAACTGAAACTAGTCTAGTTGCTGTAAAACCTGCTTAAAACCTCAGTTTTCTAGATAGTCCCCTTCTTTCTTTGTATCCTCAGTATCAACACTTGTTTTCTTTTCAGCATATTTTCATAAAGATAGTCATGTTTCTTCTTTCTATTGCAGTTTGAAAACAAAATCTTTTCTTCTCGTGCATGTCTTATCTATATCTAAATATTGTGGGAGAAAGCTTTTCACTTGTTTTCCACACTGTAATTTATCATTTGGGTAGCAAGATTCAGAAAATGGATAGTGATAGCCTGGATTTTTTCCTACAAATTTGTAGTTGTGATGTTTTGGATTAATGTGTTGTTCCTGAGGCAGTTTCTTCTGCTACAGAAACAGGAAAAAATTATAAACCTAGACTTTTCTTAAAGCAGTCTTTTTGTTGAGTTGTAGATAATGTGGCAGAGTGTATTCTTAAAATTTAAAATGCTTTTTTTTTCTTTATTTGTAGTTTAAACCTAGTCCGAAGCTGGGTATGCTAAAAAAATCAATTTATACGTAGGTAACTGAATAGAAAAACAGATTTTAAAAAAAACCCTGGAATGTTTGAATTTTTTTGCTGTGTTGAAGCAGTGAACTTAACTAGTGTTAGATTTGTATTTAAATGAGGGAGAGGGAATGTGCTTAGGGGCTGTTTCAGCACCAGTCACTTTTTTTTTGCTCTGATGTACTAGATCTGTAATCTTTGCTCTGATTTTTTTCCTCCAAGAGTGCCAAGGAATAAGGACATATTACCCTGCAATTTCTTTTTTTCCAACATGAAATCAATACAGCTCACTGGCTTTTTCTCCCCTTTGCTAGACTTGCCTGCAGCTCCTAATGAATAGGTTTTCATGTTCATTCAGTGACTTTGTTATTGTCAATGCCAAAGCTTTTTCTGTCTCTTCCTTGTCTTGTTTAGTAAAGGAATATGACATTTCCTGGGGAAAGATGCATCTCACAGAGGACTCTGCCATGCTGCTAGAAGCCTGGTGGGAGAATCTTCTGACTTACCACCTCTGCATCAACCTTGGAAATCTTTCAAGCCTCTCTGAGCACTTTATCGATCTCGTAGTCACCAAAGTCTTCTGAGGAGAGTTCGAGTGTTACCTTAGCCATCACAAAAGAGTGAATCAACTTTTTACTGGAGCAATCCTGTATTCCTCCTTCAGAGAGCTAATCTTAAATTGGGGTGCAGCTGAAGACTGATTTCAGTGCAAAGACAAAGGGCATGTAAAACATTGAAGGAATGCTGTGGGCAACCTTGGGGTGTGCTGCTCTCTGAAATAGTCAGGGTTGCACGTGTGGGTCAGCCTAGTGCAGACAGTGGTGTCTGTGCCAGCATTGTTTGGTTCCTCTAGTTGTGACTAAAGATAACCTTTTCTCTATGATAATCAGTGTTTGATTGAACAGATGAACTGATCTGCTGCTTCTATGGGGGAATGCTCTGGAATGAGGAATGCACTAATACATGTTAGGGGTAGCAGCTGTGTCTGGGATCTGCTGCCTCCTTTGCAGCTTTGTTAGAGCTTGTGATAAAGCTGGCTAAGTTCTGGGAGGGAGCAACTTGACTGCATGGCTTAGGACAGTGGTAGATCTTCAAGAAAAAATTGCTTTAAGTGTGGAAGGCAGAACAAACGGAAAAGGAAAGAAGTGTTTGTTGCATTGGAATGCTTCTGTAGATCAGATGATGCTTCTGTAGATCAGATGATGCTTCTAGTAAGCTTTGGTTGCAGCAAGCTGGGACTGCCAGCCTGTCTCTGTGTGTCTGTCCATAGAGCATGGAAAGGTTTTAAATTATTTCTTAATGTATGCTTCTGACTTTGCTTTTCAGAGCCAGAGTAGCCCTGCTGCTCCCATTGTCCATGGTGCAGGGGGATTTTGGGTAGCGAGGAGAAGTCCAAACTCTCTTCCATCTAACAAGCAGAGCCTGAGTACCTTAGAGGAGGAGGAAGAAGCAAGCGAAAATGGTGAGTTCTTAAAGGATTAATAGGCCAAAAAAAAAAAAATTCAAGAGATTGTCAATGTCCTTTTCATTGTTAAAAGTTGGTTCCTTACATCTCCTAAAGGAGAACCAAAGTGAGATGATATTCAAAGCAGGTTATTAATGGATGCACTGATGTGTAATTGCAGTAACTCCAGCTTTTTAAGCTTTTTTGCCCTTCTTTTCCCCCTTGAATCAAAACTTCTGTTCTCTCTTTCTTGTAGGGAAATTTCACGAGGAATATATCTATGCACCTCCAGGTAAATAAAAGTTTTAGTCTTTACTGATAGAACATTTGGTGAATGTAATAAACTCAATTATGACCTTTTAATAAGTTTCTGGAGGATTAGATTTAATGCAGCTCTTTTTACTTAATTTTGCCTGTGCCCTCCAGATCCCAACTGTGAAACTGCAACAGTATTTAGCTCAGCAGAACCTACAGCGAGCTTGGTAAGTTTTACTGACAGTCTGATTGGGTTTGAGATCCTTGAGGTGTGTGGCATTCCTCATGGAAACTGTCCTTGGATGCATAGTAGGCCAGAGACTTAATAAAAGAAGGGAATGCTGATTTCATTTATATATTCACCCTCCTTTTCCTCCCCCAATGGTGAGGTTTTTGTCTGAGTCTGCAAGTACTGTCTGAATTGCACTGGATACATTAATGATTTTCCACCTTTCCCTCTGTAAAGAAAGAGCTGTTTACTTTTCTTTCTCTGCTCCAGACAGCACTTGCTTTTATCAGGCCACCCTTCAGGTTGTATTCCAGTTAGTCTTAGTCCTCCTCTGTGGAACTGGAGAGATCTCATCTGTGATAAAACTTATCTTGGAATTTAAATTTTTTTTTTTTTAAATTTGAAACTAAATCTTTAGTCACCTGCTGCTCCACAGTGGGTGTGAAAGCAGTCCTGAGCATGCCAGAATAAAACTGTTTGGTTGAGCTATAAAAGGCACTCTGGGTGTGTAGTCCATAAATTAAAAAAAAAAAAATAGGGGTGTGGTGTGTGTGCCTTGTGGCTTCTTTGCCATTTAAATGAACCCTGCTTTGCTTTGGAATCCCTTCAGGAAGAAGGGCCAGTCTTGGTGTCACCTCAAGATGAAGTGGTTTCCTACAGCTATCCCCAGAAGGTAGTGTCTGCTACTGAGTTTTATCTCACACTTCATTTTTGTGGTGGCCCTGTGGAGAGGTGACTGCTCTGCTTGGGCTGTGTCTGTTCGTGGGGACCCCTCACAGCCTCTGGCAGCAGAGAATACAATTCCCTGCAAGTACAAGCAAAACAGAAGATGCCTTGCAGGTGTCTGCAACTCTAAACTGGTATTTTCAAGCCAATTTTTAGAGAGTTTGGATAGTTAGTGCCTTTACAGCTAGGATTTACAAAATGCACTTGTGTGAAGTGAGAATTCTTGATATATATGTGGTAGTTTCATAGTCTTTGTCAAAGCCAGTTGCAGAGGCAGACTGTTGAATGTTCTTGACTCTTTTCCAGATGTTGGTGAACTCTGCAACAGTTTCTACCTCCACAGATATTTACACTGCTCCAGCTACAGGTGTCTCTTCAGATTCTGCTGCCTCCACTCCAGCCAGTGTCATAACAGCAGCTCCCCCACAAACAGCAGTTCAGCCTGTCATAGTATCTCCCTATTCTGTGGGGAGGCCAGGTAGAGTGCACAGACTGCAGCTGTGGACTTGGATTTCCAAGTTTTCAGTTACGTTTTCCCCTCCCTTCCCCTCATCCAAAACAAGTGTTAAAAGGCTTTAAAAAGTGTCACTTGCTTTGGTTTAAAATGACTTAGTTGTAACTTGGCTGCTGACTTCTTGTTTTGAAGGGGCTGTTGTCCCTGAATTTTTATGGGATTTGGAGGTCTCTGCTGTGGGTCTCCCCCCGACCCTTGCCACGTTTAACCACTAATGCCAAGTGTTTGCTAGAAAATTCTTTTCAGAAGGCAGAAGTTCAGTGCAGCTCCCTTCACCTCCCCTTTCCTACAGCTGATTTTCCTCTTGAGCTGAGGCAGTAAAGCCTCTAGAACACTATCACTTCCACAAGAGTCACTGACTGGGGTTTCAGGGTCCAGTTCATTTTTGGGACCCTTGGTTTCTTTGTGCCAGGAGATCAGGTTTGTGGGTAGTCACGGGGTGCACTTGCCACCTTAGGTGCTGTACCTCCTTTGCTCTTAGAAAATGGCTGTTATGAAAAAATTGTTTTTCTTCTTGCAAAGAGCACTTCTCCTGTCTTCTATAACTTTTCCTTTAGCATCTAAAAAATCTCCTCCTTCCATTCTGCTCAGTTCTGTCTCACTTTTCTTATCTCTTTTTTCTACTCTGCATGAGAGTTTAGTCAGCATGGTTCCCAAAGCTGTCTGCTCACTGGTGCCAACCTGCTGCTGTGTTAGAGGTGTGGGCCACCTAAATGAATCTTTAACAGTTGTCTGTCCAGAAGATTTTTGTCCTGACATGTCTTGAACCTTCCCTTGTTTTTGTGGGCTTACTGTCACACTTCTGAGGACTTGAAGTGATTAGTGTGCTCTCTGTTGTTCTCTTAAATAACTATCTGTCCTAGAAGTCTAGCCTGCCTTCTAATATGAAGACATGATTGAAAAATATTTGGTTTTTCCTGTAACCAGGATATACAGCTTGTAGATAGAAATGTAGTTAAGGCTTGAGAGATTGAAACCTTCCCATCTAGTTTTAAAATTTATTCTGGACACCTTTCAAAGTGATTGCTAAATGGAATTTTGTTAGAGCCTGTATTTGGGGGCTCTGAGGTGTCAAAGTATGTGCTGAATTGTGTAACTTAGCACCTTACTCGTTTGACATACCATGGCAAAGTTGACTTTTTGGGTGACATTTGTTTCCTTCCAATTGTAGCAGTTTCTTCGGTGCCATTCCCAATTTATTCAGCTCCTCTTCCCCCAGTGAATGAGGTGGGAGAAGCCAGTGCCATTCTTCCAGCTTACTCTTGTGATCCCAGTGGCAGTGATCTGCCTCGAGGTAACCATGCTGTTTTGTGCTTTTACTCCTGCTGCTCTCCAGCACACCTCTGACTTGTGTTCTCCTTGGAAGCTTAACAGAACACCAAGTGAGAATACAAAGTGAGAAGAAATGGCTCCTTGCAACTCGCAGGGAGTGAGAAATAATATTATAGATACTTATATGCTAAAACATTTTCATTCCCAGTTTTGAACAGAAAGTTTGTGTCTGATTCAAATATGTGATTATTGCAGCTCTAGACAGCACCCTAAATAAATGAAAGCCCAGGGAGAGGGTAAAGTCATCTTGTTCCTTGGGTGTGTAGCTTTGTCACACACTGCCATCAGCTGGGACAGTGTTTAAGGTCCACTTCAGCTGTTTAGTAGTGAGAGTGCAGAGACCAAGCCTGCTGCTTTCACAGGCATTGCTGCCATGCTCTGCTGTTCCTCTGCTGTCTTGCCTGTGCCCTCAAATCCAGGCTTTGTTACTCTTGGCTGTTCAGTTTCCCCTTCCCTGCTGAGGTGCCATCTCTGACTGTTCCCATGCACACAGAGTTCCTGCTTTCCAGCTTCAGTTGAATGCCTTTAACCAAGGCTTTCCCCACTTGGGAGAATGGGGTGTCAAGTGTGCTGACAAGAATCTGGAGTGGATGTGGATTAATAACCTCTCCAGACCCTGCCTGGAGCTCTTCAGCTGAGTCTGTCCACATCATATTGGCCATGTCCTTCTTGGCACAGACTTCAGGAATTTTAAAGGCTGCTAGTTAATAAGGAAGTGCACGTAGCATTTATGTTACAGTGCTGGAGTATAATCTATATGGCCTTTATGTGAAGAAACCAGGCAGGTTTGGAGTAGGGCAGGGTGAAATATGTGAGTGTGCTTGATCTGCTGGAGTTCTGTGTGCCTTGCTAAAGACACCAGGCCTGGTACAAATGGGGAACAGGACTTGTCAACAGACTGAAGCCCTGGACCTGGGAGGAAGGCCTGCTGTGGGTTCTAGCATTACTTGTTGTATCTGCATTTGTTCCAGTTTTCATAGCATTTTGTATCTTCTTTTAATGGCATTTAGGACTTGCCAAGTGTTTATTAGCACAGTGACCTCAGGTGTCCTGCCCTTGCCTGGTGCCTTGTATTTGAAGGAGTTGTTGAGAAAAGCCTGCTTGATGTTACTGTGATTCAGAAACACTGTGTTCAGTGCTGGCTAGAGCTTCCCATCAGCACAGTAAAACTATCAGGACATGAGATTTTTATCAAGAGTCAACACAGTCTTTATATTCTTGTGTCAGGATGGGCAACTTTTTTTGGCTTAGCTGTTGTTTCATAAGATTGTCACATTTTGCTGAAGATGGACTTGATTTCCAGACATCTAAAAGAGGAATATAAACAAAACCTGGTCTCCTACGATACTGGCTTCTGTTCAGCATTCCACAGTCATTATTTCCAGTACCAGTTTGTCACTTCAGTCTCCCAGCAGTTCCTTTGTACTGTTATCACTGCTATGGAAGCAGCTGTTTCATTCAGCTCTCATGCTTGCATTGCATAGATTTGCATAAACAATTGAAGAACAAATTTGGATTTTTTTAAAAAAAGAAAAAACTTTTTCCAGATGTAGATGGAATTTCAGCTAGATACTAAAAAGTTTGTATTTGTGTAAGCCTTTGGGTTATTTTTACTATTTTACTGACTGTGGTCAGTGTTACAGCCAGCCCACCAACACTTCCAGGACTAAGGAAGGATCTGTGTGCATTTCCTAAAACAGCTGCATGGGTTGTTGCCCTGATAGATGTGCTGAACAGTAAAAGGATTGAGAATTGGCAGCAGCACCAGAGGAAGAAATCCTTGTGCATTTTAAGGCTGGGGTTTGCTTTGCTGATGCTTCTGCCTTCCTGCAGCAAAACACAACCCCAAGGGCCATAGAGAGCAGGGCTGGGAAAGCGTGGGAGATGGGTGGACAGGGCAGCACTGTGGGGCCAAGGCCTGGTCTCGGGGAGGGTGGGTATTTGTGAGGATGGAATATGGTAACTCTGCAGGTGGTGCTGAGTTGAATCCCTTAGTGGCTCCTTTTGAGCTGTCTCCCTGCTTTCCCTTGGCTTCAGTGCAGCTGGGAGCTCTAAGTCTGTGCTGTGGAATAGGTCACTTGCTCTTCCTGAGCCTCTAGAGCAAATCTCTCTTGGAATCTAAGAAATCAATTTTTCTCATGCACAGTTCCAGAACTGCATCACGGGATTAAACACACACTTTTTTTTTTTTTTTCCCCCTTTCAGTGGGTCAGCTTTAAAGGCTTAAAGCTGTTTCACAGTTTTTGGACAGTTGGAAATGTATTTCCAAGTTCAAAACCCTGTTGCTTTTGGGAGAGAGGTTTCAAAGTTCCTTGACACACCTGGGACTGTTTCTCAGCATATCATTTACTTGGCTGGGGACAAATGGTTCAGTACAGGAAAGACAGAAGTAAAAGGCTCTGCAAGAGAGCTGGGAACTGAGTACCCTTTTGAGGAAGGAATATATTGCTTATTCCTGCCTCCATTGAGCTTGGTGTAACAGTTGGGGGCCCCAAAATTAGGTGAGAAGGTCTTAGGATTGCTCTGTTTAGTCCTTAGTTGCTTAGACAGTGGAGACTTGTAAAAAATCTGAGTTATCACTTGAGTAATCAAGATGAATAAACTAAAATTAAAGCTAATGTAGTCATTAAATTAAATAATAAGTTGGTCAGACAAATGCCCTACCATTGCACAAGCATCTAACTGGACTTAGTTAAAAAATAAAACTAGTTTAACAACTATATTCAAGATACATTCTTTACCCTTGAAATTTTAAAGAAAAAGTAATGCTGAAGTACTGTTATTCATTAAGTAAGAATAACTTAAAATAAAATGTTCTTAATGTGTTTAAGTCGATTTTGCTTCTTGGTTTATATTCCTCTGCTCTTTAATGTCATATCCTTTAATTTCAGATACAAAGGTCTTGCGGTATTATTTTAATATGGGATTGCAAGTAAGTGCTTTTAAAATGAGTATAGCGAGTTGCCTGTAAAAACTGCTGGGTTTCTTGACAAATGTACTGATGTATTCAAAACTTCCAAGTGTCCTAAATGTGCCTTCTGTGCACTGGACTATTAATATGGATAGACTTTCTTGGTGGAGATTAAAGTATGGCTCAGGAAAGTGAAGTTCTGACTCAAAACATGAAGTACACCATAATAATTGGTTTACTGTGGGTTGTGGTGGTGGTTTTTTGGTTTTACTTTTGGTTTTTTGCCTTTTTTGGATTTTTTTTTGCTGGTGGATAAATATTCTTTCTATGAAGCAAAGGGGAAGAACCTGAGCCATTCTTCAGAGAATTTGTGTACTTAGATAAGACATCAAAGACCACTCAGAGATGTGTGGATGGAGTCTCCTAGGACTTGTGCAGCTGAGCTCAGAGTGCTTAGCACCATATCTCTGTGTTCTAGACACCTGCTCTGCTGAAGAGTTCTGTAGCAGTAGTCAAGTACAGTGTCAGTGCTGCTGCTCAGGGAAGTACAAAAAGCAATGTGAGCTCCTTCATCTGAAGAAATAGAAAAAATCTCCAAATATGACAAAGTTAATAAGTGGGAATCTTCTTTCTCTGTAAAGACTTTTGACACAAACAGCAGTGTGGCTGTTGCTGCAGGTGTTGCAGGCTCTTTCCTGGTAGGCTGTATTGGTTTGATGGGTTTGTTTATTTGTCTTAAAGGGCTAGGAAGGAAAAAATGCACTTCTTCTGACTTTAGATCTGAAAGTAGCAGTGATTTGCAGGAGGGATGGTGAGTGGCTGTGTGGGTGACCACGTTTTTCCCTTTCCTCCAAGTATTGCCACCAGAGCTGCTGGCCTTCCATGATGTACGTGCAGCCAGTGCTGCCTCCATCTCCAGTAGAAGTTTACCCAGCCTATGCTGAGCCAGCTCCTGTCCTGGATCAGTCAGTGCCTCAGCTCTTCCCTGATGCTGGGCAAACTGAAGTCCACCAGGTTCCCTTGGAGGCATCAGCAAATGGTTCGTGTTTGATTAACGCTGTGTTCGTGCTCATGAAAGCCTGCATGAAAAAATCCATCAATGTGGCTGAAGTGTGTGAATGTGCTTTTTGTTCTGTTTTTTTTAAGGTAACTTCCAAAACACAGAGCCTCCACCCCTGTCCTATGGGCCAGTGTATTACCCAGTGGTGTCAGACCCCTTCAGCCAGCAGCCTCTGCCTGGCTTTGACCCTGTGGTTCCTGCCTATCGCTACATTGGTACCTGGCATCCAGTAAACCCTCCCCATGGAAATTCCCCACCAGTGGCTAAGGCTGGGAGTTCAGGAGCACCACCCCAGGTCGGCTACATGGCCTCCCCCAACCCTGCACCTCCTGATGCACCTCAGGGAATGTAAATCTGGGAGCTGGAGGCTCCTTTTTGAGTTCTCGTTTCGTGTCTGCCAGCTCTTGTTAATATTGTTTTGTAAATGTTATTCTCTCTGAGAGGGTTGAGTCAGTTGATCAAACTGTGTTCAAATTTCATGTTTCTCTTTAGGTTTGTGCTACTGATAGATGACAAGATGTTGCTTTAGTTGATTAGGAAAGCATAGGGGAAAAGTACTGTAGTGCAGGGAACAGCTTGGATGTGAGTACAGAAAGTATGTGAAGAAACATGCTGGCACTAAAGGCATGTTGTGTATGGCTGAGGGCTCCACTGAACACTTAAACACCTGGTTCTTGCTGAAGCACTGAATCAGGCTGCCATTACAACTCAGGTAAACACTGGGCACAGGGTCATTAGAGGGGGATAATAATGTTTAAAATAAGTTGGCTTTCTCAGATTTCACAAAACAAAGCTGCTTTGTCTCTTGTGGTCACATATTTGTAATAGTTTTATTTCTTCTGTCTGACTTCATAGTGCATAGGTTTCATGGCTCTGCAAAGCATAAGAATAATGTTTTGATCTGTTGTACATTGTTGTATATTTGTAAGATTTGTTTTGTGAAAGCTGTTGCACATACGGTGGTGGTGAATTTGCACTGACAGCACAAAATAAAAGCATTGAACACATGAAAATGAGTGGTCATTTCTCACTGGCAGGTAATGTTCCTGACAATTAGCTATCCCACAGCCTGGACTGAAGAAATGCAGTTGTGTGGGACAAGGGGCTGCTCCAGCTTTCTGTGAGAAAGCAGCAAAAGCTTTCAGCATGAAAATGGAAGTGGAATAATTCCCAGTAATTGTACCCTTTCCCCTCTAAACTCAGGCACAACAGGCTTGGCCCTCAAATAGTATTCTACACAAAATTTAAATAAATTCTATTGGACCATTCTACTGTTCAGTGATTTTTTAAAAAATCATTTTTCCTTTGTGTATAGTTAGGTGGTGGTGAAAAACAGATTAACTGCAGGGAGGGTAAAATACAGTATTTCCTTTGGTATCCCTTATAAGTAACCGTGAAAGCAAAACCATAGTAGGGAAAAGTGACTTGTTACATTTTTGTTTTAAATTCAGCACTGTTGGTATTGATAATGTAACTCTGTAGGGGGAGGGTTGCAAGCTCAGCTTTTAGTTTGTCTACTGCAATTTCTAATTGCTGTACATTTAATTTGGCAATTTAATAACAACTTTTCAAGATGGAGCAGCCAGGTAAAAAGTCAAAGCACGATGAAAATGACCCTTGAATAGCTAATTTAATTTTGAGCTGCTGTGCTGTTGTTAAAACAAAACATTTACACAAAATTGTTTATGAAGCAATGGGTGGCCTTTGTGTTTCTGCCTCTGGAGCAGCACTTGACTTGTGCAGATGTTTTTTGAGAAAATACCATGAGGTTTGGGTTTTTTTTTTCTTTTTCTCTGAAAAAGCATTCACTAGCCTAACCTCTTAAAGGAACCAGTAAAGCCTGTGATTTATTTTATGGACTTTAAAGTGGCACTGACCTAAGAAGTACAGTCTCAATGCTGGAGTCATGGAGAGTGTTTCCACCTCAGTCTCAGGTGCCATCTGTCATATGCCAAGCAGTGGCTGTCAAGCACTGAAGGAATATCTTCCCCTTTCAGGCTTTAGTTATGAGTTCTGCCTCATTTCTTCCACTGCCACTGAGACAGCCTTGCTTTTTGCTACACACATCGTTAACACAGCACAGTGTTGGTGTTTTATCTTCTGGTATTAGTCTGTCTCTGGAAGTGAACTTTTTTTTTTTTAATTAGAAAAGCTGATAATTCTAGTAGAAAGTCCTAGGTTTGGCATGGCTTTGCTTATCCATCTAGTACCTGGATTATTCACCATTAGCCATGGCTATTTTGGCCTTATTGGCCACTTTTATATACATGAAAATTACTTTAATTGATATAATAACATGTAATATGTGGCCAGTTAAATTATTTATTGATTTGACATTCAGAGTGACTTGTTTTACGTGTTTTTTGCCAGTGCTGTTTAGGCTCAAAAATCAGCTTTTTGAGCTAGCAAGTAGGGGCTGTGGGGAGCAGTTATCAGTGTGTCCTGGAGCTGGCTGATGAGTGTTCTCCATGGATAAAAAATGCCACCTCTTTGTTAACAGCAAAAGCGCTCAGAATGGTACAGAAATTTAAGTGATTGCTGGAGTCTTTTATTTCAATTCTGTTTCCCAGAGCTGTGTTGCAGTACAACAGCTCTGCAGCACTTGACTGAAACAGCTGCCAAAAAAGCCACAGCTCTGCCTAAACCACAGCTGACCTGCTCTGTGCTTCAGGCCTTTCTCAGCTGGAGACTGCCAGCTCTGGCTGCAGCATCCCTGTACTGACAATACTCCTGGGTTTGTGGCTAATCAGCCTGTTCAGGGGCTGTAGCCCTGAAATTGAAATTTGAAACATTGAAATTACACTGAGTTCTGAGCTTGGTCTGAGAGATTTGAGATTTTTTTGTTGGGGTTTATGCATGTTCCAAGATGTGGGCTCAGGGGTCTTTTTTTTTTTTTTCCTTGGTGGGGAACCCAGTGTCAGCCTGGTGATTTTCCAGACCTGTCTGGAACATGTTTTACTTTGATTATTGCTGTTACAGTTTGGTACCAGACCAGTGCTCTGGGGTTTTTGTGCCCAGCAGAGCTGCTGTGACTTGGTGGTATTGGGATATAACTTGAAGCCATAACCATATTTTATCTTTAGTTAGAAGAATGAAAAAATCCATGAGTATTGATTTCTATTTGAATTTTTTTTCTGCAGATTGATGTTTTTAAATTTTGTTTTTGTTCCTTATTGAGCTTTATGAATCATGTTGCCTAATAGTAAAATTTTAAAGCAAAGGTTTGTTCCTGGAATGTGGTTTTTTTGCTTTTTTGTTTTGTGGATGGCTTTTCAGCCTTGAAAAGGGAGAACAGAAGCACCGTGCAGCCAAGTTTTCACTAGTTATGCTTGCCACCTCCTTTCCTTCACTGTGTTTTTATAGATGAAAGGCAGAGGCTCAAATTAAGTTGCCACCTGAAGGCTGTGCAGGAAGGCTCCGTGAACTGGCACCACTGAGTGCTCTCCCTCCACGTGGGCCCCACGGCCAAGCCTTTCCTCGCTGGCAGGGGACATGGCCCAAGCTGTGCCAGAGAGGCTCCGCCTGCACATCTGGGAAAATTCCTCATGGAAAAGGTTGTTAAACATTGGAAGGGGCTGCCCGGGGAGGTGGTGGAGTCCCCATCCCTGGAGGTGTCCAAGGAACACCTGGATGTGGCACTCAGTGCTCTGGGCTGGTGACAAAGTCGGGATCAGTCAGGTTGGACTCACTCTTGGAGGTTTTTTCCAACCTGAATGATTCTGTGATTCTTCTGAACTCGCAGGATGAGCAAAGCAGTGACCAACCCCACTTTTTGTGCTCTGGGGTGTGGCTTCTCCTGACATCATTTCAGTCTCCGAAGTGCTGCAAACGCCGCTGCCCCCAGCAGGAGCAGGCTGCAGTCGGTGTTTGCTGCGGGATGCAGACTCCAGAGTGTCCCTGTCACCTCCACACCCTCCGGGCAGGGTCAGCCCCAAGCCTGGTGGTGGCAGAGGTGCTGTCTCACCCCGGGGCTGTGCCCCGTGTCACCACGGCAGCACCAGCCCTGCACTGACAGCCACTGCATCGCTGCTGATGGCAGCTCTCTGCTGTCTCTGGAATTGTCAAATCCATCTGTTATTGAAGATAATTATAAATACTGCAGAGGGAGGCCGTGCTGCTGCTGTCTGCCAGCAGCACTGGCCCGCTGGGCTGTCTCCTGCTCGTGCTGCTCCGCTGTTTTCCCCTTGGTCACATAACCAAACCAATTCCTACAGAAAGTTGTTATTCTAGCCTGGTTGGCTTTTTTTTATTTCACTCTTAGGTTCCATTTCTCTCGGCAGTGCTGCTGGGATACCTTTTTCTCTTATAAAATTACACCATCAAAGGCTGCATTATATATGGAAGATACTCAACATATAAATCCAGACCCAGAATTCCAAGTTACTGCTTTTTTCATAAGGGAGGAAGATAAAACCATTGAACCAGGACTTTATAGCTTTAAAATAAGATCAGAGATTAAATTTTGCAGGGCAGGCCTGTATCTAGAAGCTCCAGTCACTGCTGCTTACCAGATTTCACAGTCAGCTGGGCTGCAGCACGTAGGAAACAGCTCAGCCACAGGCTCAGAGCACGTTCCAGGCACTGACTGCAGCCCAGTCCTCCCTGCAAGTGGGGTGATCTGCAGCCCCAGAACAGGTGCCTGAGGCCTGACAGGGTCTTTTTATCTCTTAGGCTCCGTTTATGGCAATACTTTCATTCCAGGTGCTAAATCTTGCCTTCCCTGGAGCAGGTGAGCATTTTGCCACAGGCTTTGGGGTGCTTGTGACCCAAGATAAGGGTCAGGCTGTGCTCACAGCTGTGATGAGCGCTTGACTTTGGTGGGTTAGGGAAAATGGACTTCTAACAGAAAGTGGAATATCCTCTAACAATGAAATTAATGGACCATGCAACTCCCTCTGTCCTTTCCTTATGTATTTTTCCTGTTCCCTACCCTCCCTATTTTCATTTTTCAATCAATGGTAGACATGTGGTTTCTAACTCTGTTTAAACCAGTACTTTGTTAATATTTGTTACAGCTGAAAGCAAAAAATGCTTATTTTTACACTTGTGGTGCTCATGAGAATGTGTGATTTGTGTAACTTTTCAGGAAGTGCAAGTAAGAGGAGATAAAAGTTACTGCAAAGCTTCTTCACAGAATGGGTCAGGTTGGGAGGGATCTGGTGCCACCTCCCTGCTCAGGCAGGGCCATCCCAGAGCGCAGGGCACAGGAGTGTGTCCAGGTGGCTCTGGAATATCTCCAGTGTGGGACACTCCACCCCCTCTGGACAATGCTCCAGTGCTGAGTCACTCCCTGGCTTTGCAGGGACACGGAGGGGTGGAAACCCCTGTCAGGTGAAGTTCAGTCCCTCTTTCTGCAATAGGAAGCACAACTGGGGATTCACTGTGCCTTAACTTTGAACTTTTTCGCTTTCTGCTGTGAGTGGGAATGTGCACATCCAACTGCAAAAAGTCCTTGTCTGTTTAAACCGGTGTAGCCTTTTGTTTTGATGTAAGTATTTAAATTTCTGCACCTGGGGATCCCTGTGGTCCTGGATTTTGTACAGCTTTTGCCATGGGCAGTGTTAATTTGTGTGTCCACATTGCCTCCCTTGTGCAGGAATCTTCTGCATTCCAAGGAAAGGGATATTGCCATGGTTTAACTCGTGGAAACTCTTGTTTTACTGGAAGCTTGACCAAAAGCCTTTGGTCAGAGTTTGGAATCCTTTTGAAATGTATCTCCAGGACCGTAATGAGATTTACTGGAGGACAGCTTTCCATGAGCAAATTATGTTAATACAGTTATAAGTTGTTGCTTAATGACTCTCTTACACTATTAGCTATATTGCTAATTGTGTGGCCAATGCAGTTGTGCTGGTCTGAGGATATCTTTGGGGAGCAAATTAAAAAGAAATTACACTTACTTAGACTTTCCTGTACAGGAGTAATTGCATTCATGTGGTGAATTTTATTTACCAATACTTCTAGTGGGTTGTTATTTTCTGTTGTAGCCAAGATATAGTGAATATTTTGGGGTTGTTTGGTGTTTTTTTCCCTAGCCAGGTGTTGTTCAGCTCTTGCTCAAATTTGGGTGACCAACTTCACTGGAGGTAAGCAGGACTGTGAGATAATCTTTTGTTATTAAAATACCAATAAATCAATAAATTCTCTATAGAATCAGAGCCCTTAAGTGTTCCTCTGACCAATGACAGCCCTTGAGAATTCTGTGCTGAACTTGTTTTTTAAAAACTCTAAAATGTCAGATCTGTTGCTGTTCATAAATGTTTATTATCAATAGGCAGCTGGAAATGTTACATCTGAAAAGGTAGAAACACCTTGATTTTTCAATAGGCTTACATTTTTGGGAAAAAAATTAAATGCTTTTTATTTTTTTTTTTCAGTTTACAGTTAAGCTAAAAATACACATAAAATAAATAATTTTATTTGTTATATACATTGTTTCATTTTGTACAGGTTATATGAGGATCTGACATGGAGTCTGCACTATGGACGGAAGAGATGCAAGTAGAAAAGTACATAAAACTAAGCATCTGTTTTTGCTTTTTGCTCTTGCCCTTTTCTCCCCCTTTTCTCCAGGGGTGGCTATTACCACTCAACTGGCAGATTCTGAGGTCCCCATTCTGTCTTTGCATACACAAAATTCTTACAACATCTAAAAGCTCTTTTGCCTGGAAAAGGCCTTTGAGTTTTTTGAGCAAAACTAAAATAAAGAAGAAGGGGCAGGGGTGAAAGGGGGGGAAGCCTCACCTTTTTCATTCCATGAAATAAAGTGGCATTTTAAAATATGCTTGGGTGGGAAGGCTGTTTCTGTGGTTGCTTTTTTTTTATTCATGAAGATTTAATTTGACAATAAAACTTGATTGCTAAAAAAACTGTTTTCAGAGGGAGCCCAGGTCTCCAGGGCTCCCATATAGAAAACAGAGAACTTAAGCATCTGCTACTGCCTTTTGCTTCTCAAAACCCTTAGCCCTGTAGCCCCCGGACCTGCCTTATAAACACCTTCAGTAGTTTTTAAATAACTGTACAATACCCAGAAAAATAGACCCAAAAGTGCCCCCTTGCTGAAAAACAACTATTTATAGTCAAAAGGCCTCTCACTCTGTTGGCTAAAGGTATCACAGTGTTCTGTCAGCTCCTGCTCGGGGCACGTCTGAGCCCTGAGCACAGCATCTCTGCTGCCTCGGGAGGTGCTGCTGATGTGGGAATTCTTTCAGGGGGAGGGGAAAAGAAAAACCATCCCCAAAATAGGCCGTGCTGAGCGGGGATGGGGCAGCCAAGGGGGACAGGCTGCACTGGTGGCCGTGGTGGAGAAGGGTCTGTCAGGAGATCCCCCCTTGGCAGAGGGTTGGACTGGATCTCCAGAGGTCTCTTCCCACCCAAACCATGATTCTGCATGTAAGGAATGAACAGGCTTCTAAAATTATGGGTGGTTTGAGCTCTGTTGTGGTTGGGGGTTCCGTTTTGCTTTGCACACCTTAAAAAAACCAGAGCAGGTCAAAGCGTTTCCCTGAAGCACAAAATGTTATCAAAGGTTTGGAAGATAAGGATCAAATGCTTTTGCTTTTTAAGTATACTTCTTTAGATGAAACGTATTTTCTTTTTAAAACAATGGTTCTGGGTCAGGAATTGCCTCCAGAGCAGTAGTGGGTCTGGGTGGAGGTAGTTATATGAATAATATAGGAATTACTCTTTTGTAAAAATGGCCTGAAAAGGGGAAAGAAGTGTGAAAATGAAATTTAATCAAATTATAAATGCCCAGAGTATTCTCTATCTCCTCCAAAATATCCAGTGAGGGAGTGACTTTACAGCTCTTTCAAGTCACACACTCACTGAAAACTGCAGATTCTGCTGGGGGACAGTTTATTTTAGATGCTTCTCCAGTGAGTGGATTTATTATCCACCACAGTCTCGCTGATTCCAATTAATTTTACCATGCCATTAATTAGAGTACCAGATGCTTCCAGCCCACCTGGGAAGGTGTGACCAGCCCCAACCCTCCCTCAGCTGGGGCTGCTGTGCCCCTGGGTCTGGAAGTCCCTCTTGTGAGAAGGAGGTCCCTGCAGTGCATCCAGCCCAAAAACAGCTCCAGGAGTTCTCAGTTAAGTAACAACTTTCATTAACTCTAAGCAGCCCTGGTGGTTCGGATGTTTTTGCTTATTTTGTGTGGAGTTGCAGCAGAGGTGGGAGGGAGTTCCTGTTCCTTTGGGAATCAGCCTCTGAGGCTGCACAGAGCTTTCTCTGTCTGTGGGACAGGATTGGACTCTGCAGGACAAGATAACTGGTTAAAGGGGAACTCAGCCAGGAGTTAAACCAACACTGAACCTCCTCCTGGTTAACTGAAATATGCTTTTCTTTGGGATTTTGGCCTTTTGAGAAGGAAAGTAGCAACATCAAAGTGGAGCTGGGAAGGGAAGCAGGACAAACACGTAACGGTGTGAGAGCAGTGGGTGCTCGTGTGGTTTCCAGCTGCTAGAAAACCCCGAGGTGATCTCCTTGCTCACACTGCTGCTGACTGCCCAGATATCCCTGCTGGCACTGGCAGTAACATCCAGGTCCCCAGTGCAGGCACCTGCAAGTGCTCCTGTCCCTGCCAGGGAGCTCCGAGTGCCCTCACCCTGCCAGTCCCATCTGAGAGCTCCTCTTGCTCAAACCGAAGCCCTTTATCCAGAGGGAGCACTCAAGATCGCTGTACAGAGAGCTCTGGCTGAGGAGCCCCTCTCGGGGATGCTGTTTGGGCTCCTCCAGCAGCCTCAGCTGCCTGGGCTGGGTGTCCAGGAGCTGCCTTCCCTCTGCTGGGCCAGGACAGGCAGCAGGGCCACCCTGCTGCAGCCACAGCCTCCCTGTGCCCTCCTGTGACACCCGGGTGAGCTGTCCTTGCCAGTGATGGGGTGAAAAGTGACTATTACAGAGGTGATGATGTGAAATTTCCCTATAGCCCTACCCCAGTATCCCGGTGTGCACCAGTGCTGGGCTGCCTGTGGAGCCCCCCCCATGCTTAAAATTCTGTTGTACCAACCAATTTTAACCTCTTTAAAAGGTAAGGGTTTATATTCATACATTAATATATTTATTTAAATATTCTTAATATTTACAGTGGCTGTTTCTGCTAAAAATCATGTTACATGGACTGTCAGGAAAGGGATGGAACACAAATACAGGGAGGTGACATTAAGGGTGAGGCATAAATCACAAAAGCAAAGGTGTCAGAATTTAGGCTTCCAGGGTGTGCTGCTCCTGCCCTCTGTCTACTGCAGAAGTCCCCTAAATTCCCTTCATGGGGAAACCATGTGAGTTTCCTACATGGAAAATTATCATAACAGACATACAGTTAAATCCTAACCTGAATTAGTTGTAAGAAAAGTACATACTACTGCTACCAATATTAACTACTGACTGTATATAGCGCCTTTAAATTTGAAAGTGCTTATAAATAATGAACTAACCCCCCCTGCGAGGTAGGTAAGTATTATTATCCCTATTTTACAGATGGGGAAACTGAGGCATTCGAGAGGCTGAGTGACTTGCCCAAGGTCACGGGGGAGGCAGAGGCAGAGCAGGGAGTGGAGCTGAGCCCCCTCCTGGCTCTGGCACTGCCCATGCTTCCTCTGAGGGACACAGCTACAAACACGGGACTATTTACATATTTACCAGCGAGTGAGCGATGTACAAATGCAGTTATCCAAATAACCTGCACAGATAGTTCCGTTAATTTCTTGTTTCTGAAGCAATTTAGGTAATCTCTGACCTGAGTACAAACACCTCCCAGCTCTACTAAATTCTTAACCCGGGGTGTTATTTGTTAACTTTTTAATTGGTGATGATGCCCCATCCCTGGAAGTGTCCAAGGACAGGGCTTGGAGCAGCCTGGCATGTGGAAGGTGTCCCTGCCCATGGCAGGGGGGGTGGAACAAGAACTTTAAGGTCCCTTCCAACGCCAACCATTCCATAATTCCATGACCATTTGCAGGTGTACTGCTTTAAAAAGCCAGGTGAAAATGACACTGGGATGGGAGGTGAGAAAAAAACACACCTTCAAGGGCAAGAAACCTAAGAAAGGGTAAGTGGTTGATATCTCAGTTATTCCTAACTCCAAACTCCTTGCATATGTACAGGGATCCTTCTTGAAGCCCACAGAATAAAGGCCAGGTGTGAACCAGCTGGGCCAAGGAAAAGTTTAACTCCTCACAGGAGAAACTCAGTGTCCCATCAGCTCCTACCCTGGTCCTTGCAGAGACAGCACAGGGGTCATTCACTTATTTCTCTGAGGGGAAGAATAGCTTTCACTCAAACCTATTTTCTTTTTGAGCAATTGAAAGCAGAAAAATACTGATGAGGTCCCAAATACTGTGACTGCAAGTGAATTAAGCAAAACCCGGGTTGTATTTTTTTTATCAAATATATTTTTCAGAAACTACTTCAATTTCGCTCCCCCGAAGCTCCTGTTTTAGCATAATAATAATTCACCAGCTGCTCCAAAGTCTATTGCTATCAACAGGGATGCATAGATGCAATCAAAGAATTTTGCCTTTTGGGGGACCAATTTGAGTTTTGCATACTCCTGGACACGTGTATTAATCACAGCCAAATCAAATATTTGTGTTGAATTCCAAAGTCAGCTCAGACTCGCTCGTGGCTGGGAGCAAGGAAGGATCTCAGTCGTGAAGCCAAGCCCAGGGGAGCCCCAGCCGAGGAGCCCCCTGAAGCATCTCCCCCCTCAGCACAGCCTGGTGCATGATCTGTTCTCCCTCTGCCACTGCGAGTGGCAGCTCCCACCGCTGCCCTTTGGGGCACAGCAGGGACCGTGACTCACACACTCCGCAGGGAAGGGAATTTCACCTTTCTGGGAGCAGCACTGCAGAGTTAATTCCGATTCTTTGTGTTGTTTGTACCTGGTGGTGCATTCGAATGACGCCCTGTGAGCGTCACCGGCGGCTGTGTGCTTGTTCTCAGGGAGCACTCAAAAGCCTTTCCACTGTCCGAGGACACAAACCCTGTTTCTGGCCCGCTTTCAAGCCCAGTTGATGTAATCTGCATAACCTTACTTGAATTGTTTTCATTCTTACTCCTTACCCAGGAAATACCACAAAGATTTGCTGGCCCCACGTCAAGTAGAGTTCATAAACTGCAGTGTGGGTTAGGTGAGGCATCAAAGGATTCGAGTCCACCCCCCTGCAGCAGCTCCTGCTAATGTTTATCTTTGCAGAAATGTGCTCAGTTTAGTTTACTGACCTAATACTTTTATTATTTTTATTACTGACCTAATAGTTTTATTGTGAGCGTTGCCTTGGTGGGTTCTGACTGTGGCTCTCCCCTACCAATGGATTTGCTCCTTCAGCCAGGGGTGCTGGATTTCCTCATGGAATGATCAGCAAGCTGCTCCCCAGGCTGGGGTTTTGCAAGTCTCCTTGTGTACCACCAATGTCAGTTTGCTCAGCCTTCCATGAACGAGGAGGAAATGCAGTTTTCAAAGACAACTCTAACCCTGCAATTAGTGTGAAAGCCTGAAATCTGTTGATACAAAAATGCCTTTCACTCTGCCTTAACTAACACATCCAGAGGCTTAAATATTTGGGGTTTTACCCTGCCTGCCGGGAACAAGACTGGTGTCATTGTAAGCAAGGAGTACAGAAACGTTTTTGAGTCTCTGCTCCTCGCTGCTGATTTATCTCAGCACCAGGGCGGGCCTGGAGCCACAGTCTCCACCCTGAGGTCTGCACTGAACACTTCCATGAGTTCAGGGTGTTGGCACCTCAGCTCTGCCCCAGGAGCTGCTGCATCACTCACATTTCTCTCTGTGCTCTGCTGGGCTTTCTGGGAGAAGCTGCACAAGTGCCCAAAGGACAAACCCCACCAGGGGAGTTTCCTTCGCAAGAGGAGGGAGCCAGGTTTCAAACTCGGGCAGAGCATCCAGCTGCAGGTGCCCCAGCATCTCCCATCCCTCTGCTCCTGACCCTCCCTGCTGCCAGCAGAGCAGCTCCTGCCCCTTGCTGGTGAAACCTGACCTGCTCCACTGGCAGGTGTAGATTTTCCAGCATTGTATTTCTCCACTGGCAATTCACAACCCGGTGAGGGGATTGCTGGCAGCCACCCTGGGGAAATGCTGGAGCTCAACAACCCCTCCTGGGAGCAGAGCCCTGCACGAGGGCAGGAATTAGGGCAGGAATGAAGCCATTCCCGAGCTCCAGGGCAGGACGTGCTTCCTCCGAGGAAGCAGCTGACCAAGAACAGCTCTGAGGGGGTGCCGAGTGCCAATCACCTGTGTTCCTCAGCAACACTGCAGAAGAAAGTTCAAGTATCCCATTGTTAAAAAATTACAAATAGAACCCCCTAAAAATCCCTGTGAAGAATTCAACCATCTTGCCCTTGATGGGCTTGTCTTCTCCCCCTCTCTGATGCTCCTTGGGACCACAGCAATAACAGGGCTAAGCCCTGTCCCGACACTCCCAGAGCTGGGAAATAAAACAGAATAAAAGATACCACCTCCTTTTTGTTGCACCTCACAGAAGGACCTGCAGAGCTGTTCCACACTGCTGGTGCAGCTGGAGCTGCTCTTGCCTAGGCTGCTCTTCAGACCTGCAGCTCAGGGAAGATGCTCTCCCTCAGGAGATGGATTCCCCCTGAAGCCTGACACCCATCAGAGAGACAGCAAACAGTGAAGGCAGCAGTGGAAGTAAGATTAGGAATTGCAAAAGAAGGGCAAGGCTTAGAGCTGGGGTTTGGTTCAGCCTATTAGAAACTACTCTGAGGTTTGTATTTCAAGCAGCCAGGGTTGTTTTGAGTTGTTTTCTTTTCGGTTCATCTACACAGAAGTTGGAGGCAAGGCCAGGTGCTGGCTCCCACTGTCAGCCTAATTGGAAGGTCCTTCTGCTCCCCAAAAGGGAAATTAGGTAAATAAGCAAATATGTTAGCAACAAAAACATGTTCCAGGTGGATGATCAAAGGGGTCTCATATTCAGTAATAATTTACAATATTAATACAGTGGCCTGAAAAAACAAGCACAACCAAAAGAATCAGAAGTCATATTGCTTAAAGGAAACAAAAAAACCCAGTTATAGGTTGAAACCCTTTAAAAAATATTTTCAGTGTGGTTCTCAGCCTCCTGCTCACCAGCTGGTTGTGTTGATGAGGAAAACTGAGCAGGATGCAGAGCCAATGGTGGTGGACAGCAGCACTGAAACCCAGCTGGGGGATGATGATGGGAGCACAGGAGAAACCCTTTCCTCAGCCACCTGCATGCCTGAAGTCTGTGGGGTTTGGAAACTCAGCCTGCATCCAAAGGGGATTCCTGTGGTTTATGGTGACCTAATAAATGGTGAAACCTTTAGTTTAGCATTAGTGAATGTAAAAAAAGTAAATTAAAAAAGGTGTACATGGCTATAAAACAGGCTATAACATAAGTAGGTTTACACTTTTTTTCACCTGTGGACAGAAAGGAGACAGTGATGCTGAACCAGATGAGAGCAAACAATTACCAATACTTGGCTGAGTTTTCCAGTGAGAGCTAAGAGAGCTTTGCCTAGAGCCGAGTGGTGACGTGATCCTCCTGCCCATCTTTCCACTGGTTTATAAACAAGTCACAGGCCTCTCCCCATGAATCAAACACATCCTCTGACGAGTCTATAAGTTTGGAGTTAGAGGAACAAATACTGGAAGCACAGTGAAGGGAGCTGGTACAAACCACAGGGCACTCCTTGCTCTGTCCTGTAAGTCTCGTGTTCCCACTGTAGGCCACCTCATTGAGGTTAATTTCACTTTTGGAACAATTCTCTTCCCTCTCTCTGTCCATGGGAGAATATTTAATGTCTTTCCACATGTAGTGTGGCTGGATGATCCCGTCGGAAATGGTGTACATGGGCTCTGAGCTGGGCTCAGGGACGTGGCCATTCATCTTGGAGAAGAGCAGGCCCAGCCTCTTGAAGGACTCCTTCTTGGAGCCCGAGAGTCTCTGCACTCTGTTCCCGTTCCGGACAAAGGAGCGCTTGCTGATCCCGTTGCTTTTTGGCTTCTCTTCCACCATGTTGATCCCAGACATAGTTTTAATCAGAGCAGACACGTTGAAGTCCTTTTTTTTGTTGGCTACATTGAAAGACACGCTCTTGGCTCTGGATTTTTCTCCAGCACCGTCCTCGTTTGTTTCGTCCTTCTGGGACACCTCTGTGCTGCTGGTAGAGTAACTCCTCCTCTGGGGCTTCCTGTTCCCCAAGAGGTCAAGAACTTCATAGCGAAAGCTCGAGATGTCCTGTTTTAATTCCTGGGGCGAGAGGAGACAGGAGTTACTCCCTGCAGCCTTACCTGACGTGAAGGAATGACCCCATTCCCTCGGGAGGGCACTTCAGTTGTGCCAGTGGCTGACACCAAATCACACAAGAACATCCCATCCATGTCCCAGGATGTCCAGTTTTTGACACACAAAAACGATGTGTTGGCAGTGCTGAGAACTGGGGACCTCACAAGGCTTTTGTCTCCAAAGGCTGGGGACTGGCCCTGTTGATCAGCCCCCTCTGCCCACCCCCTGCCCCCCAATAAAGTCAGATAAAAGAGTTACAGAAGAGGACAAACTGCTGAAATATGGCAAGAATCCTGACTGGCTGATAGGCCCAACTTTGATTTTGCTGGTGAGTGTTCCTAATATCCATCAACCCCAACCCATTCTTCGGCTCTGTCTGCATTAGGATTGGGAATGTGATGTTGACTCAAATACTTCATTCCTACCCTTTCCAAACGCTTTTGTCTGCATAGCACATTGGACATTGAAATATGGGAGGTGATCACATAGGAAGACACTCATTAATAACTCACTCTGCCCAAAAAACCCCACAGGCCCATCAGATATATTCCGAGCTCCAGCCATAATCCCATTTCCACACATCACAAATCACCTTAACAAGTTAGTGCAAACCCTGTAAGTGGCTGTTCGAATTCATAAAACTAATTATTATTGAGGAATAATAAATCACCTTGAAGTTTTCTTCAGTTAAACCTTCGTTGGTTTTGGAAGTTCTTATCATTGCTGCGACGTATCTTTTCACAAGATTTCTTATCACTTCCTGGAATAGGAAACAATCCAAGTGATTCAATTGCTAGCTCAGCCCAAACTCTGTTCTTGCTGCGTTTCCCTGAGCTCTTGCCAACAGCAGCTGTCCTGACTCTGCTGGCTAAAAATCACTCACCACTAGAAACAAAATGCTTCCTTTTAAGCAGAGCAAACCTTGGGAAGGGGTGATACAGCTTCCATCTTACGGATGCTCAGTTTTTAACTAAAGGCAAAGCAGGTTTTTTGTACTGGGCTTTGTAGATGTACAAGCTGTGGAGAAAAATATTCTTGGAGTGCTCTCTCCAAGCAGTTCTTCGATGTGCTCTTTAATCTCAGCTGCTGGAAGTTTTTACAATTACCAATCTCATGCATATCCTGATGGGCTGAATTTGGCCTTTGAAGGTGGCTTATCAAGTCAAGCCAAGGAGGCTGCGTTAGCAATAAATAACGTGAAGAGCAGCCAGGACCCCATGGGACAATGGACATTCACCTCCAACCATGTCTGCAGCTGCCTGGGTGTCCCCTGGGGGCAGAGACTCTTTTCAGGATGGTTGCACCATCCGTGGGCAGCACTGGAAGGGCCGAATCACACCCTCAGTGACTTCTCCAAGGACTCTCACTCCTCTGTCTCCTCTTTGCTGCACTCCATGGTTTTGGTCGGATAAGCTCCGTTTTGCTCTGCTCATGTCCCTCCCTGACAGCTTTACAGAAGCAAACTGGTGCTTTGAGCTTGCCCATTTATCTGTGCCAGCCAAAAGACACCGAGGCTCTTCGTGCATGTTGTGCACAGGGAAGAGACTCCTCCAAACCTGCCCTGCATTTCCCCCCCTTCACAAACAAGTCTGAGCAACACCAAGCTGAAGATGGTGTCTGCACCAAGGCCCTGCCGGGAGGTTTTTAAGAGATCCCAGCGTCGCAGCCGTGAGCTGTGCTGTGAAGGCAGAAAGCACCATATGTCAGTTGTCAAAGGTGACTAATTATGTTAACCACCAACTTCAGATAAAAGTGCTCTTCAGAAAGCAGGAGATGTCTTAAGTAAGACAAATTACTGATGGCTTTTGGCAGTGGAGCCTAACGTACCACCTAACATTCTGGAGAATTTTTTCCTTCCAGCATGCTGGCATAATACATCCCACTGAATTCAAGGGCTGAAGCTGGTGCTTTTAATAAAGTTTCATCCTTTTGTAAGGTTGAGTTTAATGAGTACTTGATGACAGGCAGGCTGAGGATAAACAAAACCAGCAAGATTCAGCAAAGGAATCATTCCTCCTTTCCTGAGCTGTCCCAAACAAAAGAACATCCCAACCACAGTCTGAGTTAGGGATGCTGTACAAAAAAGAGCAAGAGAGGAACAACTCAAGAGTGCAAAAATGCTGCAGAAATAGTTTTAATCAGGATGGCCTGACAGCCTGATGGCAATGGGGATGCGACCTTGACTTCAGCAGCCACACTGATACCTGCAAGTTTTCCACTATTCCAGAGGGGCTGAAAGGCAAGGACAGATTCACTGAACCATCCACCTCCAACAAGGAAATGCTTTAATCCATGATAAGCAAAATCCTCTTAGAGGACCTACACTTATCAAAATATATTCTGGAAGCAAGCAAGGATTGAAGTATTAGAAAATGAGGAAGAGAAAGAAACAGCAAGTAAAAACTTCATGAGCCCAAGAGTTTACCTGGTAATGTTGATTCTGAATCAGGTTGTCAGCGTGTCGTTCCTGGAAAGAGAAAGGCACAGGGGTGTCACCTGTCTGGTCCTGTCTTTAGAGCTCCTGATGGCTCTGAGCAAGTTTATGATCCAGCAACCCTCTGCTGATCCCTCACGACCCTGAACATGCCCAGCACCCTCCAGAAATGAAGCACAAACCCGTGAGCTCCTTACTGTGAACGTTTTGAGGTTTTCGTGCCTCTTCTGTTCATCGTCAGAGTCGTCACCTGGGCACAGCTGGTTGTGGATCCACTTGCAAAGGTACCAGACCGACTTGGGGCTGGGAACAATGTTAAAAGGAGGGGGCAGAGTGGCACCTTCGTCGAAGTAACTCATCCAGAGCTTCGTCCGCGCGAACTTCCACTCGATATCCGCGTGGTCCTGTGAGAGAAGGGCAGAGACCGTCAGCAGCCGCAGGCAGCTGTTCCTGAGCCACTGCCCGCGGCTGAGGAGGTGAGCAGTGGGCAATGAGGGATCTCTCCAGCTGCAGACAGAGCAGCATCACTCCTTACCTCTCCCTCGCTGGGGGTGGGCTTAAAAAAATTGGTGTGAAATGCAATTGGAGTGAAAAAATACCAACCACTGAGAAATGAGAGGAGAGCAAGACCCAGCAAGGAGAATTCCATGTGCCAGGCCAGCTTTGTCCCTAAGAGCTCGTGTTTATTAGTTCACCAATGCAAGGAGCAAGAAAACACATTTCTTATTTTGCTTTTTGCTAGCAGTTTTATTATCACAAACCACTGTTCCTCATGTCTAAATCCAATGAATTCTCATATTCTTCCCTGGGAAAAAGGTCTTCCATAGTGGTTTTTGATTTGTTTTTTATGGCCTCCATTAATTCTGCTCTTATAAGGAAATGACACATTTTATGTGTGCCATATTTTACATCTTGCCTCTGCATTATCCTTACAGAAGCCAGGACACATTTTACTCTTAGGTTGGTGGGGTTTTTTGCATTTATATTATCACCATGATGGCTTGCTGTGCCCTAGTGTTTTTCACCCCAACAAAGTGGAGGTGGGAAGGTAACACCATCAATTTAGAGCTGCACAGTTAGACACAGGGTCCACAGAGTCGCCAGGAAAGAATGCTGAGTTACGGGAGAGACTGACCTTCCAGGCTTCAAACCAGCTGGATTTGGGGAGCTCTCTCTGCAGTTTAGTCCATGGAGCCAAACCAGTAACAAAGAGCATATTCCCTCCAACATCAGGGCAGAGGCAGCTCCCTGCAGCCAGAGATCCAAAACAGATCTCGTGCTGCTCTGTGCTAGTTTTGAAGTTGAAAAAATGCCACTGTTTTGTATGTTCTGCAGAAATTCTGACACTAGGCGGAAAAGGGAGGGAAATAATTTGAACACAGCTTACACCAGTACACTGAACTGAACTGGGGATTTGTGTGCTGCTCCCACTGCAGAGGACAGTGCTAAGCTGACAGTGGTGACATTTCAGCTGCTCAGCATCTGCCTGAACGGTGTCTGACACGAGATTAAACCAAAGCCACGATGATTCAGGCTAAGGAACAGCACAAGGTGGGAGAAAAGGACAATGCGGGACTTTAATTTTCCAAGGAGATTTCAGCGAGCTTGGAACGAGCAGCTGATTGAGCGAGGGGTGCTGGGCTGCAGCTCTCGCAGGCAGGCACTGAACTGTAGGACAGGGAGTTTGATAAAATATGGCTGAACATCATGCCCAAAAGATTACTACACTGGCTCTCTGGCCATGCTCCAGCGCCCTGACACAGGTAAAATATGCTCACATTTTGACAGTGAGGTGCAGCTGAACTCCATTTTGGTAATGTATTCAAATTATGTGCAGCCCTGGATTTAGAACGGCTGTCTCAGCGGCCCAGGAGCACATTAATCTCTGCAGATGGTCTGAACCAGCCCAGAACATGATTGTCCCCTGCCAGTTTACCACAGCAAGGCATAGGTGGACCCAGAGGTGCAGCCTGACGTGGCCCTTCTCCCTCACACACCATCAGACCCCATAAACAGGTGAACTGCAGCATTGCTGTGAAGCACCACGAGTTGATGCTGCTGGAAATGAAGTTCTGGGTAGTAAAAAATGCAGTTTGTAGCAGAAGGAATAACTGCCACCATAAAAAAAAAAGAAAGAACAAATTGAGTTCCTTTGTCTCTACCTGCCAGCCCACAGGACAACTCCTGCCTATCAACTGCTCCCAGTTACAGGCAGAGCTGCCCCAGCCCCTTCCAGAAGCAGGGCTGGCTGCTCCCTGCAGGTAAAACCTCCCTCATGCCCATCTTTCCACCTGGATCTTTCCAGGTCTGGGCAGCTTGAGCTGAAACAAGAGGAATGATGGGCACTGCAGGCCAGGTGAGCCCAGAGGGATCAGGGAGGGGGGAGAGCAAATCCCTCCCCAGAGAAGGGCCCTGAGCTGCACTTTCTGTGCTTCACTTGGATAGAGAATCATTTACCAGGCGAAAAGCCCTCCAAGATCATCAACTCCAACCATTCCCCGAGGCTACCACTAATGCCTGTGCCCAAGTGCCACATCCACACACCTTTTAAATCCCTCCAGGGATGGCGACCCTACCACTGCCCTGGGCAGCTATGCCAGTGCCCAAAAATTCTTTAGGAGAAGGAATTTTTCCTGATATCCAACCTAAACCTCCTCTGCTCACTGCCAGGAAAAGCCCAGGGGCAGCTGCGTGTTGCTGCTTTGAGCATCTACAGCGTTTTGCAGGGGAAGAGCTGCATGAGCCCAGGGTTAAATCACACAGCCCTGCTGGGGTTGAGCAGGACCTACGAACACCTGGCAGCACTGCCAGCACTGCCTGGGGCAGCTGGGGAGCTCCGGGCAAGGCAGGACCTGAAGGAGAGTGCAGAGGCTTATTTTGGATAGAGACGTATCTGTTAAGTTCTTTGTCACCACAGGAGTAGGTGTCAATGTGCTGCCTTCCCGCTCGGCACATTCTGTGATGAATCCACCCTTCCCTCCCACAAAGCTCCATGAAACCAGTGTCAGTGGTGGGATCAGGAGGGGTGACCTGGCAGCGGTTCCCCTCAGCACATTCCCAAAGGGCACGTCCTGGGCAGGTGCAGTTTGGCAGTGGATGTTGGATGCCGTTTGAAGAGGAAGGTAAGGCAAACCTCTGCCTTGGGGACTGCAAATTTGTTTCTGGGAAAGGAATGAAATGGCTGAAAAAGCTTTTCTGCACAAAGTGGGGTCTTTTTTACTTTTTGTTCTTTCATTTTAAAATAACTGGACATCCCTGGAAGTGTCCCAGGCCAGGCTGGACAGGGCTTGGAGCACCCTGGCCTCATGGAAGGTGTCCCTGCCCATGGCAGAGGGTTGGAACAAGGTGATCTCAACCCAAACCGTTCTGGATTCTGTGACTACAAGGGCTCTCCTAGGGGCTCAGTGCTGTGAAGCTTAGCAGGACTTTTCCCTTGGGAAGTTTTGGAGCTGGTCTGAGCAAATCCCTGTTGCTCTGAGTGTGTCTGTAGGCAGGGCTGGGGGATGCTGCCTTCACCCCACCTGTATTTCTTCTTGCGCTGTCTCAGTCAACAAGTGCACTGTAACCTCTCCTAAAACACAGACCAGACCCTCTGTACAGAGCTCCAAGGATCTTTTCCTCCCTTCCCTGTTCTGCTGCTGCAAATCCCCCAGGGTTTACAAACTCAGCCTGTCTCAATTATTCACCTTGATGTTTTGCGAACCTGAGCAAATCAGATGAGAGCTCCTGGCAGCAGTTTTGTGTTGGAAATATATAGCAAAGAGACACTTTGGTTTTACAGACAATGTCTTTGTGTGCCAGGAAACCACCATTTTCTTGGTTAGAGCTCTCCTTAGTGCTGTAAGCAATAAAATCCCCACACAAAGCTACAGCTCCCCGAACTCTCCTCCCTGTGCTGAGTACCAAAAACCCACTTCAGCATCTGTTCTGTGCCCAGTTCAAACCTGGAGCAGCTGTGAGTTACAGCCAGGACATCCAAACCTGCCCTGTCCTTGCACTGGCTGTGAATGTGGCCCCACCAGACGTGCTCCAGGTTTGGGGTGTCTCCCCAGTGACTGCTGGCCCCTGGGCAAGGGACACATTTTTGGGAGCTGGCTGAGTCTGAGCAGTGAGTACAGGACCCTCCCAGCCCTGTGCTGTCTCGTGCAGAGTTCTTAGATGACAACTCTTTGGTAGCATTTATAATAAGCTAAAACCCCACATTCACCAGCTTTGCCAGCGTGACCTTGTTGCTTTAGGAATTTTAATCTAAGTTGGGATTTCACTGTCCTCTCTTTGAGAGCTTCTGTCTCTCTCGCCCTTGTTCTTGTCACCATTTTCTTTCAAGCACTGTTCAGCATTTCAGCTATCAAACACTCTACTTAAGAGGGCCGAGCCCTCAAGCTCAAAGAATACATGAACTCAAAGAAACCAGCACTCGGCTTTGCTGTGAGGAAAAAAAAAACCTGTCTCACTTCCTATCACAATGTGAATGTGTCATCCTGGCCACATAATCCTCTTGCAAATCTCTGCCATTTGAAGTGAGAATTAATCTCCCACAAAGATTTCCCTGTGGGATGGCTGAAGCCATTTCACTGTAGCAGTTGCAAATATTTTCTAATTCAGTCAAAGTGATGTATTCACAGATGTGCCAGATTTTAAATTATTACCTGCTACACTAATTATCCAGGATAATTCAGGCATTAATCTCTGTCTTTATCTCTGTGTAGAAAATGTGTTGTTTACAGTTTCTGAGATGTTTTCTATAAAGGTTTCCATCACCCTCTCCTTGTTGGGCCATACAGGTTGGATCACTTTGCCAAATGACAGTGGTGAGTCCTGACCCAGCCAGCACATGGAAGATGCTGTCAGCTTTCTGCATGAGGTGGATACCACTGCCACAGCCTCCAGCTTCCTCAACCTCTCCATGAGCTCAGTATTCCAGCTCCCTCGTGGCTGGGACGCTGGTGGAGGAAATCACTGTGAATTTATCTTAGCACAGGAGCTGAAGCACATCCCGTGGGAAGCCTGTGGCAGTTCGAGGCATGGGTGTCCCATCTCCTGGCTCTTAAGCTCCCAGCATCCCTGGAAGCCCTGGGATAGCCCTGAGCTTTGGTTGGCTCAGGGCTGACAGGCTGAGATGGATTCTGGCCATGCTGTGGATTTTGCAGGTGTCCCTGCACTCGGCTGTGGCACTCTGAGGTTTGCTCTGGGTCAGGCTGGTGCAGAGCCGTGGGTCAGACACTCAGCTCCTTTATTGTGAGGCCCTGGCACAGGTTCCCACAGCAGCTCTGGCTGCCCCTGGATCCCTGGCAGTGTCCAAGGCCAGGCTGGACGGGGCTTGGAGCACCCTGGGATGGTGGAAGGTGTCCCTGACATCCCCCCCCTCCCCTGTACCACAGAGAGCTGGTGCATAAAGAGACAGCCCGGGGTGGAAAGGCCCAGCAGGGTTATCTCTGGCCCAAGAGTGACTCACGCCCAGCCAAGAATTAACATCTTCATCTGGAGAGCCGATGGGGGAAGAGGTAAGAAATATTTCTGACGTAAGAGACACCGTTTTACGACTATAAAAGATACACGAGTTATCACTGAGGCAGAAGCCTCTTACACCCTGAAAGTGTTGGAGACTTCTCCCCGAAGTCTGGACACAGGCTTTGCGGTTACTTCCTCAGGGATTGAGGGAAAGGATCTCGACGTGTGTTCCACCAACATTCTTTGGTAAGATACATTGAATCCTAAGTTTATACTATTTATTCACTAGCTGTAATTCAAAAGGTACCTTATCGTGCACTGCATGTCAATCTACTAGTAGTATTTCTTTTTGTTTTGTCCCCATGTAGTAATAGTCTGTTTTAAGTTTTGTCAGGTTTTTTTGTCTATTAATAAATAATTCATTTCATAATAGACCGAATCAGCCATTATTAAAGAACTTGTGGATAAAGTGGATTTTTGGCGTGCTGGTCACTTCAATACACCTCCTGTCTGCTGCCATAGGCCTGGGCAAAGACAGGAGCTGAACTAAATTCACAAAATCCATTTGTGACACCTGCCCATGGCAGGGGGTGGAATGAGATGTTTAAGGTTCCCTCCAGCCCAAACCATTCTGTGACTCTATAAAACCTCATGCTGAGGTGATGGTAATGCTCAGCAGCCAGGCATCCTTTCCCATCCCAGGATAATCATGTGCTCCAGCTCCTCTGTGCCACGCAGAGGTGCCCAAGGGCTCCTGCCCCTTCCTCTGGGAAGTGTGTCCCTGGGGTGCAAATCCTCCCCACACCCACTTGGAAGGAGTCAGGCACAAAGATCTCCAGCACCACTCTGGCACAGAAAGGGCTGCGTGTGCCTTTCCCGTGTTTTATTGCCCAACAGGCAGTGGGCTAAGCTGGAAATCAGGCTGCTGCCTGTCAGATGCAGATCTCGACGGCTGTGACGATGCCCTGGGGAGCAGGCTGGCTGGCTGGGGCTGCGTGCCTCTGAAGGAGGGCTGGGAAGCTTTCGAGTTGTGCCAGCAGTGCTGGCAGGAGCTGCAGTGATTTCTGCTGCAGGAGCAGCTCTGCTGCTGTCCCGCCCCAGGAAGAGCCACCAGCAGCCCCACAGGGGTCGGATGTGCCCAAGCTGTACCTTCCCCTAGGAAGGAAGGATGGAACATTTACCTTGCAGGCTACTGAGTAAGGGAGGCTGGTTGCCTGAGAGGCACAGGAACTTCAAAGGTGCCTTTTCTGCTGTGTAATTAGCAGCGCTGCAAAGTGTAGGAGAAGTCATCAGATTCTATTTAATGTATTTCTCTCTCCACGTGCCTCTTTATTGCTCTGTGCTAAACCCAGAGCAGGAAACGGCACAGAAAATATATCGGTGCTGGCTTCCAAGCAGGCTGGCACAGGAAAGATGCCCTTGTGTGTCCTGAACAAAAAGCACTGCAGAAAGAGGGTCAGGAGAAACTTAATCTTTACAGAACTCGACACAGGCAAACTCCTGTGCAGTTTCAAAGCTGTTAACTTTGTAATATGTGTTGGGCAAGCCAGTAATAACATCAGCAGAGCTCGGGGGTTTGGTGACAAGCTCAGAGAAGCAAGCAGCAAAAATCCAAGCAGGCTCTTTGACGTAACTGGTGCTTAACATTTTTCAAAGAAAAAGATGTCATAGGAAGAAAAAGTCTGTGAGAAAATCAGGAAGCTACAAAGGCAATTAATGCATAGGTAATTCAGCTGCAGCTGGCAACAAATGACTTTGCTTTCAAAGCTGGGGATGACATACTGAAGGGTAAGAACTTAATAGGATCAATCTGAAAAATAATACAAGAAAAATGACTAAAGGAGGACAATCTAGCATTGGAAAAAGCAATTAGAACAGTTAGGGAATGAGACAGCCAGAGAAGAGATGAAAGTACTGACGAGCCCAGGCTGCAGTGGGCAAGGCAAAGTCCTGGGCAGCAGCTGCAGTGGCTCTGAGGAGGAGCTGTGGCAGTGCCCGGGGACAGCCAGCCCTTGGCAGAGGAAAGTAAGGGAAAACACACCTGGAGCACCCCCTGCACATGCATGCAAGGTGGAAAGGGGGAGCAGCTCCCCAGGATGCAGCTCCAAGAGGAACACGGGGGGATTTTGGCTCCAGCACAGAAAATTATGTTCATGAAGCACAGGCGGGTCCTGAAGAAATACTCATAAATAAATACTCTAGCACTGGGAAACAAGGAAAGTGAATTCTTGGACCAGGATGCAGATAACTGACCAGGCAAGAGCTACCCTTGTCTGGCAGAAGGCAGCAAGGCTCTTAGCTGAGGAAAGCAAACAGAGCACAAAGGAGAGAAAAAACCCGAATCTAAAGTCTCACATAGCAGAGAAGCCATCACTGGGACTGTGAGCCTTAAAAACCTGAAAGCTGAGGCAAGATCCCTCATGGCAGAGCCCAGGAAAGGGCATGCTGTAATGGAGGAAGGCAGAAAAACTTTCCTTGATTTTGCAGTGTCCAGGGCCCCCCACTTGGGAATGGCCAGTCCAATGTCAACAGGACAGCACAGCAACTGCATTTTAGTGTAAGATGGATAAAGGACTCACCTTCAGAGCACAGCCAAAGAGGCTCAGGAATTATGGAAATGGGGTTGGTTGCAATGGAAAAGAAAACCACAGGTGGCTTCTGAACACACCAGGTCAGGCAGAGAGCAGGGACATTCCCTCCTGGGTGACAGCACAGCAGACCTGTGGGATGAGCTGTGGCACTGGCCATCCCTTCCCAGAACCTCGGCTGCTTCCCCCAGCCCCGGGGAATTGGTTTGTTTGTACTTGGAAAATGCATGCTCTAGCATCTCTGCTATTTATAACCTCCATGTGAAGATGATATTCATAATTAAAATTTTTATTATAGCTTGCAATGCACTGCATTCCACAATGAGTTTAGGTTATATATACATATACATATATACACATATATATATATATCAAACACTTTTCATCTCCCAGCATCTTGGATGGAAATGATAGCTAATGAGAAGACCAGGGAATATTATATTGGAGAAAACACAGAGAACTGGGGATTGTGCTGGTTTTAGTGCAGCTAAATTACGGGAACTGACACCTTTTTGTTTCTGCAGTCATATTCCAGTTAAGTTCAGTTTTTATTTTAATAGTCAAATAAATCGGAGCAGCGGGAAGGTCATGCAGAGAAACAGTTCTCTAAAAAGCCTCAGCAGGAAGAAACAATGAAGAAGATATCACCAAGGCTTTGTTCTTCCTGCCATCCATTCTCTCTCCTTCATCACTGCCTGATAAGAGCCTCTTTTCATGCTGAAGGTCAGAGAGATAAGGGGCATCTGTGCTGATAATGTTAACTACCTCCAGCCAGGTCAAAATCAAGTAACTCACAGGTGTCCCTGGAGAACTGGAGGGCTCAGCAGGCATGGCTAACCCAAAGTGTTTGCGTGCTGATGGCTCTGTTCGTACCGAGGCAAAAAATAAACAAACTTAGCCTCATTTCTACTTGCCCTATTTCCAGAATATTGTCTTTGATTTTTTTCCTGCATAGCAAGTCAGGCTGGGATTTGATCTTCAAAGGTCCTCACCAACCCAAGCCATTCCAAGAGTCTATAAATGCATCACTGCAAAGGTTTCATATCAGCATTACACTCGGGATGGTGCTGGGCTCAGAAAGTGCCTGTTCCTCTCTGAGAAACCATTCCTAAAGCTTAGGAATCAAACTCAGTTCTCTCTTCTGACTTTAGGGTGCTCAATCGTGTCACTCCAGGCCACCTAATGCTGGTGGGTGGGAGCCTTGGCACAGCTGGACTCTCTGTGGGACACAGCCAGGATGATGGTCTGGCACAAACCCGCCCTGGCAGGAAGGAGCACTGCAGAATTCACCACTTCCCACTCGGTGTGCAAAGCACTTGGTTTGACCTTGCCTTCTCCAGCTGAGTTGCTGCAGGTGTGTTTCACAGGGGAAGGACCCCACGAGTGCCTGAAGCCGCGGGGAGAGCCCAAAAGGCAGCCTGTGAGTCAGGGTGTGCTGCTGAGGACTGCAGCAGGACTCTGGGAAACTGGGCTGCAACAGCCCCTGGGGCTTGCAAGGGGGTCTGGAGGTGCCAGGCTTCACCTCCCCGTGTCTCCTCAGAATTCCCTCATCTCCTCAGAATTCCCTCATCTCCTCAGAATTAAAGCCAGCTGGGAGCAAGGCTGCTGTTCCTCATGTCCCACTCCCTGCTCCTTGCTGGCTCTGTGTATGTGTTCAGGCACCAAAGGCTTCAGTGTTTTGCTCTTTTATGACCAGCCATAAACTGCCTTTCCTCAGCAGAGGAGTGGAGCTGGATTATGTGTTTTACTGAGCCTGTAAAGGTCACAGCACCAGAGGGAGCAGCAGGTGCCCAACACCTCTGGAAGGCAGCCTGCTTGCACAGCCACTTAAATGCAGTGCCTGAGCCTAGCTGCCAGAAATTGAGTAATTGCTCCAAAATTTAAAAAACCTGTGTCCTGACCATTTAAATACATCCTTGAGCCAAAGGGAAGGGATAGATCATAAATAAATGAGATTGCTCAAGTCTGTAAGGGAACCTTGAGCTGTGCAGATAGCACTGACTCAGGAAAGAAGTCCCTGTTCTCTCCCCCAAAAAACACGGGTTGTAGATGAGGGGCTACAGGGGACAGGACCAGCAAACAGACAAGGAGCTAAAGCATCCAGGTTATTAATCATATCCCCACTTAATTAGGAGTGGTTGTGTGTATCCTCTTTCACCCGTATGATCAGCACCAACTTACTTGCAAGATTGCAGCGTGTTGAAAAAGAAATCGTGAGGCACTGGCATCTAAAAAGCCATGTTTCAGAGAATTCTTAGTAATAAAGCTGTTTGTTCAGTACCAGGGGAAAGCTCTTCCCAGATAAATCCCTTTTAGTTTTGCACTGATTTTTCCTCAGTAATATTCTTCCTTTATCTTTCACTTTCCCTCTTTTCTCCTGTCTTTCTTCAAGAGTCCCCTCGATGCAGAAGCACAAGATAATGCTAATTGAGCTTGTCAGGCCTAAATAAAAGATGGGATAATGCAGGGAGCTGCAACCTATGTGGTTCCATCTGGATGCTTCAACTTCTATCATGTAGCAAGAACAAACCTTGCTGTGCTGCTCGCACGTAATGGGCAGAGAGTTATTGACCTGTCAGGCAGGGCACTGGGGTGGTAACTACCACACCAAAAAACCCCAGAGCCCAGCCCTGGAAATTCCAGAAATAAATGCCAGCAAATTCCCTGGAATATCTTAAATCAGCCAGGGCTCATCTACAGATTGCAAGCTCATGTGGTTTTTTACTTAAGTGTAATGTTTCTGCCCTGAATAAGCCCCAAAATGGTTTGGCCATGGTGGTACCGAAGGACACATAAACACCTGTGGTTTCAAAGATTAAAAATGCAACAGAAAGGATGAACCTCCTGATTCTGCTGCCAGCTCTCACAGGAGTGGCAGGATCCTAGGATGGAGCACGAGCTTTGTCTGGTCTAACAACAGAAGATGCAGCCTGTGAAGCTGGAGCACATCGAGTGCCTCTATTCAGAGGCTCTGCAAACACCAGATGAATATTAACAGCTTGATTCAAGTCCATGGGTTACATGTAATTAGGCCAAAGCCAGCAAAAAGACAAACAGTTCTGCACCTTCAAATGAATCCTTTAGCTTGCTAACAAAAAGCAATTAAGCTGCCTGCCAGTCTGGAGCGAGGCTCCAGGGCTGATTTCACACACGGGCCTCTGGCTCTATGGGAGCATCCCAACACACCCCTGCTGCAACCTATTCCCCTTCACTTTCCAATAAAAACCTGCTGGGAGTCCCCCCACATCCAGTCACAGGGTCCAGAGGGAGCACTCAGCCTTGGGAATCGATCCCACTGCTCTGGAGGTGGGCTACAGCTCCTCAGGAGGGAACAGAGTGGGGCTCCAGCATCTCTCCACATGGATGTGCTCCATGGGGAAATGGAACAGGAATCACAGAATCATGGAATGGTTTGGGTTGGGAGGGACCTTAGAGATCATCCCATTCCACCCCCTGCCGTGGGCAGGGACCCCTTCCACCATCCCAGGCTGCTCCAGCCCCAATGTCCAGCCTGGCCTTGGGCACTGCCAGGGATCCAGGGGCAGCCCCAGCTGCTCTGGGCACCCTGTGCCAGGGCCTGCCCACCCCCACAGGGAACAATTTCTTCCTTATGTCTGATCAAAATCCACCCTACTTCAGCTCAAGGCCACTCCCCTTGTCCTGTCTGCCTGTCCAGGTGTCACTGAAGGCACTGACTAAGTGCAGGAGAATTTCCCATTTCAATTAATTAGTTATTGCTGATGGCATGGATGAGTTTTAGGAGCGCAGTAATTGAGATCTGGGTAATTACAGCTGTGCTGTGGGATGAAGAAAAGGTTTGAGTCTGTCACCTGCACCTCAAACACAGGTTCTGCATGTGGGCAGCAGATGTGGGTGTTGGTCAGCAGGAGGCTCTGAGGGCCACAAAACTGAGGGACAGAGGGGTATTTCACACAGCTGGCAAGGCAAGGAAGAGCCATTTCATCCTCCTTCCAGAATCTCCTTGTTTCGCTGCACCATAAAAAAGCTTCAAGAAATATTAATCCCAGCTTGTATTGGCAACATAACAAGAGCATAATTTCATTTCCTGCTGTATGACAGAGTTAAAAACCACCGACAGCTTCATTTCCAAGAAATTCAAATTAATGGTTCTGAAATGGGGCCGGTGAGATGAACATTTCCTGATGCTTTGCAAGAGCTTAGATTTGAGTCCAGATTTAGGAGCTGGCCTTAAACATCTATAGGGAACACCTACCATCCCAAAACCTGCCACATGCAGGGACTGGCCAGCTGCTGTATTTCAAACTAAGTTTATTGATTCATAAAATTCCTCCTTAACACAACTACCAGGTAACAACTGTGCAGGTCGTGCAAGCAGAGGAACATTTTCTGACAGTCCTAAGGGTCACAAATCACAGTCGGGAAGAGAATTTCTGCTGGTGTTGTGAATTAAACTGGGTAGCAATTACTGCCATGGTGCTGGGGGAGTTCAGCTGGTGCAGAAAAGTGGAGGAATCCGTGTGCTTTGCAGATGAAGGAAAGTTTGAAGCTGCCACCTGGGAGAAATCCAAAGTTATCTTGGAAACAATGTAATAGGGAGCTGAAAAATCTTCATGTTTCTCTGTGCCTTAATTTTTAGGGCTCTCTAGTCTGCAAAACTTGAGACAATTCCATGTCTAATATCCTTACACACTTTAAGTTTTATTTATTTTTTTATCGGCACTTGCCATTTCTGTTTACTGAAGAGCTTTTGTTCTGCTATGAAAATATTTCTCATCTTCATTCTCATCCTTCCCTTTGTGTCCTAATCCACTCTATTTCATTCCATCACCTAAAACTGCACCCTCAGTTTGGTGCCTAATGCCCTGATTCCTCCAACCCAAGCACTGGCAACTAAGTTCCAGTTTGGTCATACACTGCTCTCAGAGTCACACTTAAAACTTAGGGTTTTTTTACTTTAAAGACTTCAGTCTTTCTCTGTAACAGCTGTCTGAGATGAGCTAGCTTGAAGTAACAGACACACCAACCAACAGGAGGATACAAAATGCAATATACAGAACGATTTTGTAACTTTATACTCGCTGCTGGAGTGAAGTCACTATTCCAGCATCACACACAGACACTGCATTACACACTCGAGGCTGCAACACCTTCACACAGGGGAGTTAGAGGGAATTTTTCTCAGGCTCACTTTGGTGTAAGTAATCCCTGAGGTATTAAGCATCTTTGTGCTTTTATCCTAAAACATCTGAAGGCTGTGAGGGCTCACATCTCTCTTTAATGTGCCGGTGGGTCGTGCTGCAGAGATGGTGTGCACCATTTATCACCCTAACTCAGCTGCAGCTCTGACCACCAGCTCACAGCCCCTGGCTTTCATCCTGCACGTGGCCCTTGCTTGCTGTTCTTCCATCAGTATTGCTCCTGCTGCTGCAGAGTCAGAGCTGCTGGTGCAGTTCCAGTGACCAATTCTTGCCTGACTGCCCAGAATATCACGGGTTTGTCCATAAGGAACCAGCTTTGAGAAAACACGTGTTAATTCCCTGCAACATGTACCTGCACCTGAGGGCACCACCAGGGCCAAAATGCACCTGCACCCTCAGGAACACCAACTATCCCGTTTATTTGGAAAAAATTACCAAGTGGCAGGAGGACTGCATGACTTCAGGTGCAGCCAAGGGGCTCTGATGAGAAACAGCCCATCACATAAAGTGTCCTCATCACCCACTCAGTCACCTTCTGCCACTTAGAAACGATGGAGCCACCTGGCTACTCTCACATCATTCCCTTGGCCTTCCTCTTGTGATTGTGACAAATTCCTCTTCCCTTCCTCGGGCGATGGTATTTCTGTCACGTCTGGGAAGGTATTGAGATGAGGGGCCTGGCAGTGCATAACATCCCCCTGCATCCTGTGCTGCTTGTATAAAACATTCTGATCTTCCCATATTGAAACAGCACGGAGCGTATGGAAATTTGGGGGATTGCATTTGGATTTTGTTTGCTTTCTTGGTGAAAGATGGTGTCTGCCATAACCAAACTGTGGTTTGGCAAAAGAGAAAAATGGGCTGTCTGAAAATAATCAATATTGAAACTGCTTCAGGGCACTCCTAGAAGTATGTGTTTATTGAAGTCTGAAATAGCTGAGGAAAAAAACCAACAAAATTATGGCAGAAAAGATCTTCCTTCTCTGAGTCAAGAACCACTGGAAGCTGTGCAGAGGTTTCACTCCTTGCCTGCCCTGCTCTGCCTTCCACAGGCACCGCTGGTTTCGTGCTGTGCTCCTGCAGTGCCCAATTAAGCACCAAGCCCTGATCCCCAGACTGGGGAGACACAACCCAGGGCCAAGGAGGAGCAGCTCAGAGCCTCCTTTCTCCAGCCTCACTGCAGAAATTCACGTGTGTCTATAGGAGAAAAGCTGACGAATAACTGCTGCAAATGCATGGGGTGTGTTCGTCCCTGGAAGAGAGGAGGGGAGAAAGCCAGTTTGCACTGCAGCGGTGCCTGGGGCTCATTAACAAACAGGATTAATGAAGATGTCCTCCCCACTCCACTGCAGGGGAAGCAGCAGGCAGAGATACACTCTCATCTCATCCCCCACGTCTCTTTTATTTCTCTGCAGTGCTGCTCCTGGCACAGGATTTCCTGCTGATACACTGGAGAAGAAGACCTCCACCCCACCCCAAGGACTCCTTTCCCCTCCTTCCCCCTTGGAATGCTGTCATTCCATGTGCATCCAGTGTAATAGAAACACCAGGAGGATGAAATGCCCAGTGCAGCACCCAGCCTGCTGTGATTCAGCAGGGGGTGAACCTGATTACGGGAGGTTAATAAACGACCCACATTTGTAAAGCTCAACGTTTATTAACGACTTGTTTTCTTCGGGGAAGAGATTAATTGATGTTTGCCCTTAGAAGACACATGAAGGAAATCTGTCCCTGAGAGAAAGCATGCAGAAATGTAGCTTCCAAACCCAAGAGCATGGGAAGAGATTGGAAGTGACTGCCTCTTGCCTTCCCGGGAAATGTCACTGCTCTCGGTATCAGATGCACTGAGACAGTTTAAGTGACAAAAAAGTCTCCTGTAGCATTTCCAGTGTCGTTTTCCCGAGCAGGGCTCATGCTGCACGCTGAACTCTGTGCTTTGCCTCGGTTATCTGGTGAGTTCAACCCCCTACCCCGGGGTCTGTCAAGGGCAGAGTTTCTGATGGGGCCAGTCCCTGCTCCCAGCTGCTCCAGACACAAAACCATTGACACAACAGCCCTCTCTGGACCGTTCACTTCAGTTAATTGTTATGATGGGTCCCTCTAATTCATGTGGGATTGTGTGTAATGTGTCATTGCATCACTCGAATTATTCAGGGAAAGAATGATGAGTGGTTTGTGGCCCAGTGAATAGCAAATACTGCTATTCTTATGCCAGTCTTAGGCTTTGGCTTTGTCTTAGTGACAAGCCTATTCGATGACAATAAAGGAAGGGGAATTGGAGAAAATGGCCAAGGAGAGAATCTTTGTTTTCTGTCCCTCATTCCAGTCTCCCTGGAATGTGAGGAGTACCAGTGAACAAAGAGAAAGCACTTAGAGCATTGAAACAGACTGATAAAGCATCGATGCCTTTGTGATAAACTGCTTTTCTGCTCATCTGGAAGGTCAGTGGTCCAGTTTTTCTCATACTTTTTACCATGATAAAGATCAGATGTCCAAAAGTATCAGCAATGTGGCAGGTCTGTGCTCAGTTTGACCAAGTGAATTTAGGAGCCAATTGAATCCACAGATAATCAACAACAGTTGTGGAACCTGTTCAAGAAAACAACTCAATATTCCCCTCTGAGCTTTAGCCAGGAAAGGAGCCCAACCACACATTTCCCTGGATACTTGGCCAGGATTTTGGGAATGGAAATAGTAGGAGAACTGGTGCTGGTTCTCTTTTTCTTCTGGTTTATCCTCTAGAGTAAACCAAGAGTCACCCAAAGCAGAGGAGGAAGCCTGTACTCTGCCTGTAGCGAGTGACCAGCCACGGACACAAACAACTCCCCCCAGTGCTGTTCCTGTTCCCAGATGATGCAGCAGCTCAGCACCTCACTGTCTCCAGAACTACAGTGAGAGTGGTCAGAACTGGGAAGGGACTCCCCACTGGTTTATCTGAAGTACACTGCACTCAAGATTTCGCTGCTTTCCATACTCTTCCTGACCTTAAGAGCCTTAAAATGCAGAGCCACGCTGCTTTAGCTTCCAGTCTGTTGACAAATTTAATCATCAAGGTACAGATTGGCTTTTGGGTACACAGAATGAGATTACAGTGGAGAAGCCAGTTTTGAACATTCAAATGAAAGTTCAGTTTGATAAGGGCTCTACAGCCCTGAGCTGCCTCAGATCCATCCTGCACTGGGATTACTCAGGAATCTCAGATTATGGTTTTACAGCCAGGAGACTCTCTGGTATTACAGATGGACATGATCTAATTTCAAGTGGGAAGACTGTGGAAAAAGAAATTGCAGGACTGCGTTCCCAACACACACAGTTTCACATGAGAAAACAGAAATAGGATAAAAAAATATACCATGACACCCAGCCCCCAAGTTAAAACCAAACATCAGGAGGCAGTGGGAAGGTTTCCCTTTACACACCCAAGGTGGTCAGCAAGGTTACTCCACAGGAGGAGACAGGGGCAGATCACAGCCCATGAGCCTTTTCCAGCTAAGAAGCCCTGCAAACAGAGCAGAACCTCCTCCGCAGGCATGATTCAGGCTGGTGAGCAGAAATCCCAACTACCTGCTGTCAGAGCTGGGGGCAGCAGTCTCCAGCATCCCAGAAGGTACCCACTTGCTGCAAGTCAGACAAACGAGGCACACAGGGGGAAACAACAGCAGAAAGAGAAGGAGGTAACTCACAGCAATGAGCTGGTAGGAGTTGTTCATCATGGCTATGAGCATGTTCAGCAGCACAACGAGGGAGATGACGTTGTAGGTCCCAAACATCGTGGCCCCAACAAATTCTGTGAACTCGTGTCTGGCTTTCACGTTGGTGACATAGAGATTCAGCAGCCCAAACACAGACCAGAAGAGTGACTGGAGGGTCTCGAAAAGCCTGCAAAGAAAGACGGATTTTCAGCTGGCTGCCTGATGCTGGGGGATGGAAAATGATCTTCAGGCAGGGAACACAAAGACATTGGGGGACACCATAGAGCAGCCACTCAGCACAGCCTTTTACCCCTCCCTGGGGACAGCCTGTGCTCAGCCACAGTGACCCACCAGCCACTGCATGTGAGAGTTGTCCCATCAAGAGCATTTGCTGTCTGTCCAAGAGCCCAGTCCATATCCTTGGGAGATGCAGTGAGCAGAACTGCCCTGAGGAACCCAAGGCTCCCTTTCCCACTCTGCACACATGCAAAGAACAGCCACAATATATTCCATTTAATTAAAATTGCCATGCTGCGATACTGCTGTTATCTATAAACCCTCCTGTTTAATCAGTGCCTGCATCATTAACATGTCTGCAGGATAAATGCTCAGGGAGCCCATCCCCAAGTACAGCGTGACTGCAGCAGTTGAACAGTGCACAACAACCAGGCACCACGAGGTGGGAGATGGCAGAAATCACAGCCACTCGGTATTTGCTCTAATACAGGCTGAGAGCTTGCAGTTGCTTCAGCTGCTGTGACCCTGTTTGCAGTGCACCTGCCCAAAAACTCTGCTGTGTTTGCAGAGCACCTGCCCAAAACTCTGCTGTATTTGCAATGCACCTGCCCAAAACTCTGCTGTANGCCCAAAAACTCTGCTGTGTTTGAAGTGCATCTGCCCAAAATGCTGTTCTGCTTGCAGTGCACCTGCCCAAAAACTCTGCTGTGTTTGAAGTGCACCTGCCCAAAATGCTGCTCTGTTCAAAATGCACCTGCCCAAAATGCTGGTGGCTGTGAGTGGTTGGTGCAGCAGCTCCCACCCACCGCAGGGCAGAGTCCCTGGTAGAACCCTGCAGCCACCGCTCAGTAATGACTCAGATGAAAGAGAGTCATCACATTAATTCAGCTCAAGAGTTTCTCCTCTTTTGAAGCCTTCCTTCCATAGATGAACTAGACCCGACCCCACTGAGCTGATGAGATCATCCCAGGCCTGTCTTTGCTTCAGCCACAGACAAGTGACCTTTCGCAGTCACGTCAGATGCGTAATCAGCAATCTAAATAATTGCTCTATTTGGGCATCTTTGTTTTGGCTTTCCAAAATATGGCATTTATATCATCCAAAAATGACATTTATATGCCTGTTTAAGAGTTTCCATTTTGGCCTGAGGTCAGCAGATACTTTCAAATGCGACTACTAGACAAATCAATATGAATAATTCAGATGCTTTACTTGACATACCAGGGATCTGTTCTCCCATCATCTCCAGGCATTTGTTCACATGTATCCCCATGCCTTGTATGAGGATTTAGTTTATACTTTGTGGATATATCTTATGTTTTTCACTGGCCAAAATCATAAAGATGCTTTAAAGCAAAAATCCTTTCTCTCAAAGCTCAGGCTGTTTGTTAGGCTTATTAAACAACTGAGGTGGTAAAATAAGGATTCACCAAAGAATGCCAAGCATTTCTTTACTAGAAGTGGTGGAGTGCTGGCTGTCTTTTAAAATATTTATAATATTTTTCCTATTAACAGTAGAATTACTGCTTGGGCTGGAGGCACAGGAGAGCTCCTGCCATTAAACTGAAATCAGCTCTAGAAGTGATCAGTGCGTTGTTCTGGATGCACAGTATTGCCCAGGTGTGTGATTTGGGCCCAGACTAAGGCCAACATTTAAATGTGAGCATGTAGTCCCCTTGACAGACACCAAGGGGTTCCTGACTGCACAGAGTGAGGCTCAGGCACTCTGTGCTCAGGGTTTAGTGACAGCACAGCCCCACAGCCTCTTCTCACCCCTGCATTCCAGGGGGGGCTCACGCTGCTCTGCAGAAAAAGCTTTAAAAACCCGGAATTTTGGAAATTGTGATTGAGAGACTCTCCTGTCCTGCTGAGTGTCTTTTGAATCTTAATCAAACAGGCGGATTCTCAAAGCTTCACGTCTCTCCATGGCAGCTCAGAGAGAGCAAGTGCCCGCTCTGCCACAGGAACCTGCACCCCGGGGGAATGGCAGTGACCCTCCAGAGAGAAGGACACAGCAGGCAGGGAGCTGTGACTTCCTCCACCCCTTCCTCACTCTCCTCTCCCTCCTTCAGTTGCCAGCATCACAGCTATAAACATATTTTCCAATCATCTGCCTAAGCAGCAGGCACTCTGCTTTCTGAGGGATGGCAAGGCCAAAGCAGAAATCCTTAAATTATTCATTACTTCCCCTCGTTGCTGTCACAAAGGAATATTACTTTTCCATGATCTGTGTGTGCAATGCAGAAAATTTCCTCACCAAGAAAATGTTAAAACCCACCCTTTGAGAGTAATAGGAAATAATGTGCCAGTAAATAGGTGTCACACTTGACACGAGCTGCACACACGCGAGGGGCGTCCTCTTTCCTCCCCTTGCAGAATTAGAGCTCATTGTGTGACTGCCCAGGAATGCTGGTGGGAATCAAAGTGCACTGATTCACAGCTTTTCAGATTTATTCCTTCATAAGGAATGAACCTCGAGCAAAGTCAGAGTACCCAGCTCTGGCTGGACTGGCTCCAGCCTCGTTTGCTTCCCCCCCAGTCCAATGTCTGGATCTGCAGCTGCTCCTTCCCAGCCGCTGCCCCGTGCTGTGCATCTGCTCCCCAGCCAAATGTCAGCTTGTGCTGGGGGTGTTAATAACGACCATTTAAACTTTTAAGAACGCGTTAAATAAATTTCTTAAGCGAGCCTCAAACAAAAAGTACCTGCAGAGTGTTCTGTCCCCTGCCAGGAGACCTCACTCCTAATGGATCCCCTCCCACTGTGATTTTGTTTTACGCAAACCTCTGCCACAAAGGCTGAGCCCCCTCAATTTCCTTTCTGTGCTACATTCCCTTGGCAGGGGGTTTAAATGAATGTTAGGGTGGCAGAAATTGTGGTTTGTATCTAAGCTGATCTACACGCTTTCTGCTAAGTGCTTCTTGTATAATTTTTAGCTCCCAAGACATTACACCTTCTTACAGACTTCAGGATGGTTGGTTTGGGGTTGTTTTTTTTTTTCCTGCTGGCGCAATGCTCTTTTTTCTCAGTCAAATCCTGCTGTTGCTTTACCTGACAGAATGAAATCTATAAAAAAACTGGTTTGCAGTGGTGACAGGCCCAAACCAGAATGCAGAACCGAACATAGCTGCTCATCGTATCTCCAGAGAAAGGCAGGGTTTGGTACTGGATTTTGGGGGTTTGACTCTTCCTGAGGTAGAATTTGCCCCTTAACACACGCTGTGCTTGCAAACCTTCCTCCCCCTGGCTGCTGCATCAATATGGACGCAGATCAAGGAATAGTTATTTGTTGTTTAATTCCTTTGCAAGGGCAGCACAACACATTTCTGAAGCATGTGAAGCAGCTGAAACAGAAACAAGTCTGAAATCTTTAATTCTGTTTTCCATTAGCACAGTGCAGGTCCATTCACTTCCCCCTGACAGAGATGGGTTTCATGAGAAAGTTAAATCAAGCCTGTGGTGTTCCTGCTCTGCAGTGGGAAAAGGCACGTGTCTGCTCTACCAGGTCTTGAAGGATGGGCTCTATCCCATGAAAATTCCGTATTTCTTCTAGGAGAGAGCCCACAGGACAATTCTGGAGCCTTTCCTCTCCCAACCAAGTCATGTGGCCTCAGCCATCATCTGTTTTTGGTAACGGTGCAAATACGTCCCAAATCCTTTCTTAACCCCAAGCCTTCAGCTGACAGAGGGTGGAGAATTATTGGGCATCATGACAAGTTTTATTTAATTTAGCATGAAGTGGTGGACAACAGTTTTGTTTTGCTTGTTTGCAGGGCGTGGGCCTTTTTCTAGACCGTGCTTTATTTATTTCTCCTGCCATTGTGAGTTAAGTACTGTGCAAGCAGCAAGAACAATCGGGTGGGGGCTGATTATTATAATTATTTCTACTATTAGTAATTAAAACAAATACATCAGAAAGACAATTCATGTTATTTTTCAGCATGTGCTCTCTCTTTCAGCTCTGCCAGCTGTCCTCACAGCAATTTCCATGCCAGCATCTCAGTAAAGTACCAGCATCCCCAGAAAAAAAGGTTCTGCTGGGATTTTAGCCTGCAAGGAAATCAGAGAAGCCTGCAACATCACGTATCCAGAAAAATGGTCTAGGTGAGATTGTTGTTGCTGCTGTATCACATTATTTATTAATACCTGTTTTTAATAGGTTTATCCCTTATCTTCTACATTTTATTCAGGTTCCCCTCCTTTCTTCAGTACTGTGGCAAAAGGATGCTTCCTTTCTCAAATATACTGAAATTGTGCATAGACGTAATAAGATTTAAGTTGCAGGATCATGTAGGGAAACTCCTTGGTCCAGAACTAAAAGGTGTCCCACTGCCAGACCTAAGTAAGAGTCTTTGTGACAGCAGAGCTCAGCAGAATGTCTGCCCCACTTAACTCACACCTTTCCTGCGGAGCCAGCCCCCTCACCTGGTATTCGCAAATGAATAAATAAAGGCTCTGTCAGTGCAGTGACAGGCAGCAGGCAAAGGCAGGGGAGACGGGACAGGGGAAGCAGCCTCAGAAACAGAAAGGAGAGGATGTCTTACGTGGAGAAGGCATTGTTCTGTTTCTCACATCGGATCCCCTTGCAGTTGTTGGGTTCCTCCGAGGCACTGGTCTCGTAATAAAAATAAAGCTGGTTCAGTCCGTTGGCAAAAGCCAGAAGCACCAGGCAGTAGATAAAAAGGAATTTGAGGATGTCTAGCAGCATGCGTCCCAGAGAAATCTGCAGGGGCCCCAGGTGCGAGTTGGCTGTAAACAGGGAGATGAGCCGCAGGGAACTCAGGATGTTGGATATTGCAAAGAGGGCTTCTGCAATGAGAGTCGGGTGCCACATCTCCCACTCCTCCCGCGGGCGGGAGCCGTTGTACTGCAAGAGAGAAGGAACGAGGTGTAAAAGTGAGTTGTGCTGCAGTGACTCTGAGATAACTCCCAGAGCCACACCTGCTGCTTCTCACCCTTCCCAGGTAAATCCCAACCAGCTGCTCTGGCACAAAAAGGGCTTTTCACCCCCTACATCTCAGCTGCTGTCAGGCTCACGTTCGGGATTCAGGACTGAAGCTGACTTGATTAGGGCAGAGATGAAGGTTTAATGATGCTTTTTTATGAATTCTGCCTACTACGTTATGACCCCCTGATGGTGGGAGATGTGGGACCAGGTTTTCTCGAGAGGCTTTGGGTAAGTCGGCTGTTCTCAGCCTAAACTGAAAACTTTGAATTTTTAAAAATTTGTTTTACTTCTGAGTTCACAGTCTGTGGGTTCCTTAGGTCCACGAGTTCATACACAGTCTCCTTCTCTTTCAACATTCAAAGGGGTTCAGATTTTAGTAGGTTCCAGACATAAATTTCCAATTACTTTTGTTCTCTTTCCTCCTAATTATGGCTGCACATTATCAACACTGCACATTCCAGGAACAATGGGACGGAGGGAGAAGGAAGGGAAGAGAAAAAGCAATGAACTATTGGATGATTTCCTTCCCATGTAATCTCTAAAAAAAAAGTGCCAGCAGCCCAGAACCAAAAGGCTTTCTTCGTATTAATTTTCTTATTAGTTAATTTGTCATGGCAATTTTAGGAGAGTTGCTAAAGCAGAGGTCTTAATTACAGCTGAAACACTGGGTACAGTTGAGTGCATCAATTACAACATTAACTGGGTTTGTAATGTAACTGTAAAAGCAGAAGCATTTCCTAACCGAAGAGCAGCCAGATGCAAGCAGGTAACACAAAAGAGAGGGTTCTGTAAAATGTAACTGCTCTGGTTCTGTAAAATGTAACTGCTCTGCCTAAACGACAGTGGCACAGAGAATGGAGTCCAAGACATTTAACATCATGGAATAATTGTCCTTTTAACATTTGTCTCTGCTCATTTAACATGCATAAAAAGGCGAAGCTGCACTCAGAATAACGCAGCTAACACCATAACCAGCGGGTTTAGGGCTCCTAAAATAATTCTGGTACCTTTGAAAAGGAAATGGTACCAATATTCCACTGACAGATGAGATCGCAGAGACTTTGTATTTAAATCTGAAGGTCCAATGCACGAGCTCCCAGTTTTTTCAAGGGCTCAGCAAAAAGCAGGTTGATATTTCAGACTGTCCCTCTGTATGAAGGAGATGAGACATGATACAAAGGCATTTCAGCATGACCTCGGATTGCTTCTGACATTTCCAAACTGTTCTTTATTACATGAACATCATGGCCTGGGCCTGTTAACTTGATTTGAAGATGGGTCTTAAAATGCCTACAGATGGGCAGAGAGGTTAACTTTTTGTGGATATGCAGCAGTGGGGGTGGGTGGCTGTGTATGGGAACAGCAGATTTGCAGATTTGCACAGTTATTCCCAATTCTCTTCTGCAGGCTGGCTGGACACAGCAGCCCAGGGCCTCTCTGCTAAGGCTTAGCACAGATTGCACATAAAGGTATGAGAAAAGGTCTTCTCTGTCCCACACCTATTTTTAAAGCAACAGGTTAAGGCCATATTTTGGTCCTTTATGAATTGATAGTATCTCCTTGCTTGGCAAGTAGAATCTTCAGAGCAGCCTGGCGTTGCAGGTAACAGAGAAACAGCAGATTTCAGAGTTATCTAACGAAGCTGGGTGTCTGGGAAGGCTGGAGTAGTTTGGTTTAGTGTCTATTCAAAAGATGAAACACAGCAGAAATGTACACAGAGTAGTACAAATAAATTACAGCATGCTGCCACATTTACCCTTCCTCATTACATGATAATTCAATGCAGCAAATGAAAACTGATTAAGAAAGTATTTCTACCCTATAATTAGCCTGAAGATTCCATTGGTATCAGACAATATTAAAGCCAGGTCTTGGAACCAGTCAAATCAAGGGAAAAAAAAAAAAGTCTTCACGTAAAAACAAGGATGGAAAACATCAGTGTCAGCATGCAATTTATAAATTTATTTTTTCTGATATTTGGCAGGAAGTTAAATGTCCATGTAATCCTTTGAAGTTCTAAGAAGTGTTAGAATACAGTATATTGGCATATATCCCAGCCTGTTCCAGCTCAGGGCTGTTCTATAAATAACAAATCATGTTGCAAAATGTTTTGAAGCCACGATCAACGTTATAAACCCTCACATTTCGGAGCACACTGCAGTCCCGGAGCGGCTCAGAGCAGAGGGAACTTCTGTGACCACGCGTTTCAGAACTGCTCCCACAGGAGATTTTATGGACCTCTCAGAACCGTCTGACACTGGCCCTCATCAGGAGCTGACCTGGGATGGGCCAGGTTTAACCCAAGAGGGTTTGATCTGGGCTCAGACACACCTGTTCCTGCAAACCCTCCTTGTGTGCTGGCACACGGGTTTTGTAGTTAACCTGCACCTTTCTGTAGCTCAGGGAACACAAACAGAGCTGCACCTCCTCTGTACCTGTGCTTTGGCTGCCAGTTTAAATCCCAGTGTGTGACTGCAGAAACCTGTGCATGCACAGCCCTCTAGTAATTTGTGTGTGAGAAAGAAACAGATTGTTAACATTTTAAGATTTGTCCGTGCATTTTACCATTTCCAGCTTTTTTTTTTGTACTGCTTGCGGTTTAAAGACCAACCTTTCAAGTCTGTAATTTCCTCCCTGGTTCTGAATGTTGGGAGAATAAAAGACGTAATCTGTTCCTGCTTTGATGCTGTTACAGAGCTGCCTCTTCAGGGAGCAGCAACCAGCTTAAAGCCTTTCCTTTTGAAAATCTGACTCACCAAGACTGCAGCCTTCAGGATTTTACAAAGGCCCCATAGCAAGGCTGTTTGCATTTTGGAGTCAATGGGCTTTGTGAAATTTTCTCCTCTTTCCCCCTCTGCCTGCTGGGCAGGACTAAACAAGGCTGCTCTGGGGAAGTGCTTGTCCTGGTTTTTGGGTGCTGAGCTGCCAGAAGTAGAGCCCTTCCACCAGGGCAAAGCTGGAAAGAGCAGGAGTGGCCAAGGAGCAGATCCCAGTTACTTGGTTTACACCTGAGTAATTCCACTGACTGCAGTGAAGATGCTGCTGATTCACACCAAGTGAGAAGTAGGCCAAGCATGAAGCTCCAGCTGAAGCCAAAGAGAGCTGTTGCATAAGGAATTTTACAGGATGCCTTTTGTGTCCTGTCTTTGAAAAAAGGGAGACAAGGAAAAGTGCTTCAGGCCATCCCCTGGCTTCAAACCCTGTGCATAAGCTAATCTGGAGCATCAGAAGTTTATAAGTGTGGAAGGTGCTTTTGAGGATGAGCTCTGATGTGCCCTCTCACCACAAATGGAACATGACAGGGAAGGACCTACAGGGTGTTAAAGCCCCAGCTTGCTCCGTTGTCATTTCCCTGCCCACAGGTTACGTATGGAAGGGTAAGCTGACCCCTTTATATCAGATAGAAGCCTCCTAATAACAGTCTTGCTCTTCTCTTCTCAGTAGACCTGTCACAAACGTCTGATTAGTAATCTCCAGATCTGCAGGACTACAGCATCTTGGCTGTAGAAGTTTTCAGGAAACCCTATTCTTGTTTTTCCTTTACCATTTTATTTAAAAGCCATGTTTCACTATGCATTGTTGAAGGAAGTCCAGTGCCCGCACAGAAAATAAAGTGCTTTGCCCGCTGAGTAGCTACAAAAGGCACAGAAAGTGGAGAAATTTCTCCCCAGTGCCCAGACAATCTATTTAACTTTTAATCAAAGGGTCAGAATGAGCAGGATGTTCGTTCTCCAAAAAAATTAGTAAGCTTTCCAGGTGAATTTTCCAAATTGGACTGCTTGAAAAGCTGCTGTTTTCTTTGCTCTGTGATTTCCATTTGTACAGTTTGTACCCTGTGTACTACAGCTGTCAGCATGTTACAAAATCCCTCTCCCAAGTTACTGTACCTTGACGTAGGCAACAATTTTGAGGGAGATAGTTGCAAGATAGAGGGAGTTCATTGCAAAATCCATCAGATTCCACCAGTCGTGTACATACTCATTGAATCCACCATCCCACATTTCCTTGATTTCTCCCCAGATGAAACCTGTGGAAAGAAAGGGAGTTCATTGCCATGACAAGGCACTATTTGCCATTAAAGCTCTGTATATATATATATAGATGGTGTAATACCAGACAATTTGAAATTAACAGCTTGGAAAAAAACATCCCTCCTGCCTTCTACAAAGTACAATGCTGCTGATTATATTTTACAAGTCTGTGGGGAATGTAGTCTAGAGAGTGCTGAAAAAGACCTTGGTTTCCTACCCGGGGCTCCAGATATGCACATGAGGAGACTGCCTGAAACACGTTATTTATAACCAGTGTGAGTGAATTGGCTCCGCTGAAATTTGTTCTACGTGAATAAACTCTTCAGGCAGCTGTATTTGGTATAGTTTCTAATAGATTGTCTGCTCTCACAGACACCATAAGCAATTCACTGCTCTGCTGGACAGCACTGATTTTCCCTGACTTTCTCTAGCAACACCAGAAGCAGCTTCTGCGTGCCAGCACAGCTCCTCCCTGACCTGGAAATACCACACCAAAGAAGGAAGAAACGGATCCATTCTCTGTGCTCAGCCACTGTATTTATGCATCTTGCTGTACAAAAAGCCCACAGGGGATTATTTGTGAGGAAAGGTAAGACTCGGCATGAGACGGGGCACCGAATCCCTCAGCAGAGACTCACCTCATGTCAGATACGGCTCTGGGCTTTGTGAGGTGAGTGCTTGTTCCCAAGGATACGGCCAGAGCCCATCATGTCAGCTCTGAAATGCCTTCTGGTGATCATTTTTGGCACTTGCTAATGCTCACTGTACCTCCTTGCAGCTGAAAGGGTGAGGGACAGCTTCTGAAGTTCATCACCAGACTGCTAAACTCACCTGACACAGTTCTGGTTGTAACTTCTATGTTCTTTATTGTAGAACTGTTTGTGTATTTTTGAAAGCCTAAGTCCCATTGAAAAGAAAATGGCAGCTAGGCTCCTTCATCCCCTAGATGCTTCTGAAATGTCTTTAGAGCCCCAGGTATTTTGGATTACCCAGTTTACACTATCCTTGAATGAAAACTGGAAACGTGTCAAAAGGAAACAAACCAAACCAAAACAAAGCACACCTCCAGGTGCATTACCAATAGAATTACCCAAACTGCTGCCCCTGCCTAACCACAGGTTATTGCAGTGGTCACTGATCTGCTGCTTGAAACTCAACTTTAAGGACCTGGAAGTTCCATGTGAAGAGCAGGCAGAGTTGCAATGAACTGCTGCACGCCCCCAGATATCAACCCGAGCTGTTCATCTGCCAGCCAGCAGGTCAATGGCCACACAAGCAGAATGTCAGGGCCAGTCAGGTAATCTTATTACAGCTGCCTCCACGTCTCTGCATGCACGCAAGCCCATAAAACAAAATAAATCAATGGAGAGGAGCCTGTTGAAGAACTCACACACTGTATTTATAGTGAGTTATCGTTGCTGGTTACTATAGTTACAGCAATGCTGTGTGTGCCTGTTCTCGCTCCTTTTATAGTGGAAAATATTTCGTAAATAATAACCTTTAATCTGGTGAAACTGTTCTAATTTCTCCATTTAATAAACAGTCATACAATATCTCTATTTATCCAAAACAAAGAAACTCAGGAACAGACACCTGTAAGAGGTGCTTTTGAAAGGTTTTCTAAATGGGTTATCCTTCTTTCATCTGCAAATCAATTTTGCTGAAATGCTTACCATCTCCCTCAATTTTAACCATGAATTTAAAGATAAAGTGAAGATATCACGTAAACTCAGAAAAGACATTTAACCTCCTGAGTTTACTCTGAAGTTTCTACCAACACCTGCATTTCAATGCATAAATCAGCTTCATCAGATCATGAGGCTGGTGGTGGAGCTGTGCAAGGAGCACAGTGCCCTGGGTCACCATCCAAAGTGATTTGTGAACGTGTTTGCAACTCTTCCTTTCCTTCCTCGTTTTCCATCAGCAGTTTCAGGTTTGGCAGAGGAAGAGCTGGGTTTGCTCAGCACAGAGCCAGCCTGATCCAGAGCCACCACAGAAACAAGGAGCGGTGTCCTGGGGTCACCGGGAGAGGGGAGGGAAAGCAGGAGAGCCAGAAAGGTGTGGAAACCACTGCCCATGAGCAGAGTGCCTGGTGGCACCCCAGCTGCCAGTGGTGCCAGCAGAGTGCCTGGTGGCACCCCAGCTGCCAGTGGTGCCACACGCTGATGGCACAGCAGGGGACATGGGAGCCGAACCAGAGGAGAGATCAGCATCCCAATGGAGCTCACAGGTTTCCACCTGCTGCTGTGCTGGAGCAGAGTTTGGAAGGATAAATTCTTCTCTCTCATCACAAATACATCCATCTGGCCCCTCTGCTCTTCTCCCACCTCATCCCTTCTCACTGCCTCACCTGAGCACCCTGCCCTCAGCTCACAGACACCTCCTTCTCTTCCCAGCTCTGGCTGCCCAAGCCAGACTGGAATAAGAGCCTCACATTTAACTTTCAGACAATCAACACTCCCTCCTCCTCCTGCTGATACCAGAGCACTCGATGTTGATGTGGTCAGTGATTATCAGCACACAGTGAGGCTTATCTTCCCTTTCCTGCATTCCTCATCTGGGAGCCTGGGAGGAATAAGCCGGGCACTGCCTCCGGGAGCAGGTCAGGGAGCAGGGGGAGCAGAGCCAGGCTCTGGGCACTGCCCGTGCCCTGCACCAGCCAGCAGGACCGAGCCAGCAGCAGCGGTGACACCGTGTGTGACCCGGGAGCTCATTCCCACCCCGCTCCTCACACCGGGAGCGCGGGCAGCGGGGAGGAGCCGCCGTTTGCTCGGGTCCCGTCTGGAGGCTCATCAGATGGCACAGAGCAGCAGAGCAGCCCTGGGCCAACGGGATCTGGCATTCCAGAAGGAGCCCAGCTGTTCTCTGCAGTTTCTGGAGCTGGCTGCCAAATCTCTTCACATGCTGGGCTCGGGGATGAGTCCCCACATCATTGCCATGGGTGCGAGTCAGGCCCTGTGGCTCAGCGGTGCTGGGTGTGGGATTTGTGGGATTTACCAAGAACCCAGGGCAGGATGGGGTGTGGGATTTACCTAGAACCCTGGGCAGGATCAGGTGTGGGATTTACCTAGAACTCAGGACAGGATCAGGAGCGGGATTTACCTAGAACCCTGGGCAGGATCAGGTGTGGGATTTACCTAGAACTCAGGACAGGATCAGGAGCGGGATTTACCTAGAACCCTGGGCAGGATCGGGTGTGGGATTTACCTAGAACTCAGGACAGGATCAGGAGTGGGATTTACCTAGAACCCTGGGCAGGATCGGGTGTGGGATTTATGGGGTTTACCTAGAACCCTGGGCAGGATGGGGTGTGGCATTTATGGGATTTACCTAGAACCCAGGGCAGGATGGGGTGTGGCATTTATGGGATTTACCTAGAACCCAGGGCAGGATGGGGTGTGGCATTTATGGGGTTTACCTAGAACCCAGGGCAGGATCATCCACTCCACGATGGTGGGAGGTGGCCCCTGCATGTGGAGGTCGGTCCTGACGATGTGCTGCGACGCCAGCAGGAGCATGAACAGGAAGGTCAGGTATGAGCCAGTGTGGCAGATAAACTTGATAAATGGCTTTTTAATGAACAGTCCCAGCCTGCTCTTGGGTGCAATCAGGTACGCCACAGACAGCACGGGGAAAAGCAGTCCAATGGTGACGCAGGTCAGGAGTTTCACTGCCCAGTGTTTCCGCCTCCATCCTGGAAAGCCGTCGTACCAGAGTGTTGCTAGTAGCTGCTGGCAGTTTGGCTGAGCAACAAACTGGGGAGGAAAAAAGAAAAGAAGATTATTACTGACTGGTACTCCACGTGCACTCCCCCTCACATATGTGTTAGAGCCCACACAGACCCTCAGACTGCGTTTGGGGCCGGCTATGGGTGGGAAAAGCATATTTTGGAGATAAAGGGAATCAAGGAGGGAGATTTCACTCTTCTTTTTTTTATGTAGGATTTAAGATTCCTTCTCACGGAAGAAATTTTTTCCTACTAGCAGCATCCTTATGTGGATCAGCCACTCACCACACACGCAGCCTCGTGCAAAAGCAACACCACGAAAATTACTACGAGCTGTTTCTCTCCCCATGTGTTGGAGCACGTTCCTTTTCAGAATGTTTCAGGTTTCGACCGCCTCGAACAAGTCACTCTCAGCATCCTTTAAAAGTGACTAAAAGATGAGACAGGAGGGAAAAGGTGCAAAGCTCTGAGAGAGTGTGTGAGAGGGAGAACGTCTCCCAGAGTGTGTGGGGTGCTGCAATGTGTGTGTGTGGGCTGGGCTGGCATGAGACAGCAAACAGCAGCGTGAGGTGTGGCCAGGTGACATCTGGTGGGAAGCAGGACAGCACGTTTGGAACCCTGCCTCGCTCTTCAGGGAGAGAGCAGCTGTAAAATGTAAGGGATTAAGCAGAGGCCAACAGGAACCTTTGATCACAGCGGCAGGAGTGACATTGGACGGTTCACTTTCACTCTGTAAAAAATAGCGTTGTGATGGTGATTTACTGCATCCCACCCTGTCCACCCCACACACGCTCGGGTTGCAGCTCCTTCAGGCTGCTCTCATACCAAGCAGCCTTTGGGATTCCAAACCAAGCCACAAGATTTCTGCTCAGTGCCAGAGACTTCATGTTCCTGATCATACCTGCACAGCCCCACGGTTTTTTCAAGGATTTCCAGACCCAGAACTAACTAGAGCTGTCTGCAAGACCAAGACAACTATGTTTTTCTTCAAAAATGGTCCACACACCCAAATCTTTTAAATATTCATTCACCACAAAAACTGCCCAGTATTGGGAGGACTTTTAAGCACAGTTCTCAGAGCGCTCTGAACAAGCAGAGCGCTGTCATTGCCATGTTCAAAATGACTAAACCAAGGTCAAACAAAAGGGCAAATTAGTTGCTCATTCTGATGAAGTCATTCACTTCTGTGCGTATTTTTAGATTTCGTTACTATATTTTATATGTTTTAACAGGCTGTTTATATCAGAATCAGACCATTTTTGGACTGGGTAGTTCAAATACATGGAATGACCCAAGCTAGCACTGAAAATAAGACCTCCAAGAGAACTATCTGGCATTTATGAAGCTGGATGTGTATGTGTTATTACAATAATAAGCTTCTGATGACTTCTGCATTGGCACATAACTGATGACACCCTGTTCCAGAGGGCTTGGGAAAAGAATATGAGAAGAGTGTGTGATTTGGAATCAACCAGCACATGCAGGCAGCTGAAAATGGGCAATAGCCCAGGGGGTGATGGTCTCCAGAAAAAGCCAAGACCTGTTGCTTGTAATGATGAGAACATATCATTGTAAAATTCCATCCCTGGGGACAGTGATCATAAAGTCACAGAATCCCAGAATGGTTTGGGTCGGGAGGGACCTTAAAGCCCATCCCATCCCACCCCTGCCATGGCAGGGACACCTCCCAGTGTCCCAGGCTGCTCCCAGCCCCAATGTCCAGCCCGGCCTTGGGCACTGCCAGGGATCCAGGGGCAGCCACAGCTGCTCTGGGCAGGTGAGAGAAACAATTCTACAGAAACTGAAAACCCACCAAGCATCGACTGGTGTTTGGCTGTGTTTGATTTCAGAAGGGTCAGAGCTTTGTGTTTAAAACCTGGAAGAAACAGAAATTTACACTGCTCTGTTTTCTCAAGATCCCAATCAGGAGCTGTTACTGCATCTGTTCTGCAGTGACTCACAGGGCAAGAGATGCTGTTGGCTTCTCTGAGATGAGGCACAACTTTTTCTTTTTTTCTTTTTTTTTTAATTTTTTTTTTGAGGGAGAAAATGTTATAAACACATTTTCTCTTTATCACATATGATAGAAAGCTCTAAGGGGAGAATAAAACTGTTTTTCCCTTGAGTCAAAGTCAAAGTCATTTGAGAAATCAAATGACTGTATGTTCCTCTGGTTGCTGTGCAACTTGCAAGCATCTTAAAAGTGCCTCTTCTCTGCCTAATAGCTCATTTCTAAAATCTGCTTTCTCAGTTATATCTGATGTTAGTTCTTCAAATGGAGACAAATTCACACATCATGAAAGAGCAGCTTTAAAGAGCAGATTGGCAAAAGGGAATGGAAATGGAAAAAGCCATTAAATTTTCCAATCAAGCTGGTCCCAACCTCAATGAAAATTGCCCAAGGGAGATTTAAGTACACCACACAAAGAGATTCCCTGATGTCATAAACCACCAAATGCTGTGTTTATTAAAGGTAAGGCCAAGCACTTACCAACGTAGACTTTTACTAACTTCTATTAGTCCAATTTATTAATCACAGATTTAAAATCAGTAAGCACTGATGCTTTTATCTCCAGTAGTGCAGTTGGCTGAAAAACAAAATTTCCAGTGTGCAGAAACACTGGAATTCTGAATTATAATGAAGAAGCCAACCAAACCACTCTTGTGCTGCCTAAAGAATTGATCGGTTTTTGGTGAATTTGCTTCTAGGTGCTGTTAACTAAACTAAACCACCAAATTCATTGACTAGACTAAACCACTGAATGCTCAACTTATTAAAGATTGTCTAGGAGCCATGGTGCTAAATCAATGTACATAAAATACAAAAATACATTCTTTTAGATGTGAAGTACCCTGAAAACTCTTATAATGTTGTGGAATTTTTGTTATCCTCCATAATTTCAAATTTCTCTACAAAGTTAAGGAAATTTCTACTTTGCAAATAGCAAAGCAGAGAACTGGAAAACAACTTGACATCTTCAACAACACTTATACCCAGGCCTTTCCTGAGTGAACGTTAATGTTCCATGTAAGTAACCCCAAATGTGGATTTTTCACGTTTTTGCAAAGCCTTTCATGTGCCATAGACTGAAATAGTGCTGGTGTATATCACAGCCTTTTATCATTTCACATGAATGCACCCTGTGTGACAGGATTTGGTATCAGTTAAAGTTTCTGCACAACAAAAAGCAGGAAAAAACCTGCATATTGTCCCAGTTTTGTGGATGGTCCAGAGTCAGAGGCAGATGTACTGCACCAGAAGCTCTGCTAGGAGAACACAGGACTATCAAACACTGTTTCTCCAACACTTGACAAGCATTTTATCCAAGGACTGCTGCACTAGAGGAGCCTCCAGTCTCTGCCACAAACAGCAGCACAAGACATCACCCCACAGACAGGATGGAGAATGTTCTGACAGCTGCATTAGTGAAAGGAAATGTCACCAAGAGGTGGCATTTATGCTCAATTCAGTGATTGTAGGGACTGAACATTTGATGCTGTGCAGGGTTTGGCTGGGGCGGAGTTAATTTTCCTCACAGCAGCTGGGTTTGGTTTTGTGCTGGAAACAGGGCTGATAACACAGGGATGTTTGAGTTATCACTGAGCAGGGATCACACACAGCCAGGGCCTGTCCTGCTCCTCACCCTCCCCAGTGAGGAGGTTGGGGGGCACAAGGAGCTGGGGGGACACAGCCAGGACAGCTGAGCCCAGCTGAGCCCAGGGGTGTCCCAGACCACGCGGCACCACCCTCAGCACGGAAAGCTGGGGGAGAAGGAGGAAGGGGGGACATTCTGAGTTTGTCTTCCTGTCTTGGGGTGACTTTATGATGTGTATCCCTTATCACCACTCTATGCCCAGAAGGTGAATTCTGTGCCTTTAGGCCTGGGTGTGAGAGAAAACAGAGTGAACTTTTCACAACAATTGCTCAAGGACACACAGCTCTGCTCGGGGCTCGGCAGCAGGGAGAGGGGAGAGGTGGCCTTGCTTTCCAGCCAGCTTTCAACTCTTTCTCTTCAGAGAGAGTTTTCTTGGGACTTTTGGTTTGTTTTTTTCTTCTTCTTCTCTTCGGGACTGTTTTACAACACCGGGGCATATCAGGGGAGACCTCTCCTTCCGAGGCCCCTGGAAGGGCCCCACTGACCCAGCTCTGAGGAGGAGAGAGGCCACACCCAGAGAAGGACTCTGAAATCTTCCCAGGTTTCCCTCCACAGCGAGGGATTTTATTATTTAGCATTATTATCCTTTTCTCTGTGTGTTTTGTTAAATAAATAGTTTTTATCTCTTTCACTTTCCTTTGAGGAAATTTTTTTTTTTTTTCCTGAACCTGGTGGGGGGGGGAAAGGGTGGTGGTACCCTGCCTTTCCCTCGGAGGATATTCTCCTTTAAATTTTGGCTAAACCAGCACACTTCCCAAGGCACTGTGGCACCTGATGGAGCCCTGGGGTTGGCTGAGCTCCTGCCTGCCCATGGGAAGGGGTGAATGAATTTCTTGTTTTGCTCTGCTTGCACACATGGCTTTTGCTGCACCTGTTTAAACTGTCTTTATCTGAACCCACGAGTTTTCTCACTTTTCTCTTCCAGTTCTCTCCCTCATCCCACTGGCAGGAGTGGGCGAGCAGCTCCTGGGGCTGAGTTGCTGGCTGGGGTTAAATCACCACAGAAGCATCGAAACCTGTGGTTGTCCAAACATTGTCCAGGGTGGGCCCCACCTGCAGATGCATTTCTGGAGAAGCTAACCCCAAAAACAATCTCCTTCTCCACTACCTGCTGAGCAGAACCTGTCCCTAGCTGAAGATACGCTTCACTGAATGGTTTGGCGATAAGATGCAACTCAGAGTCCCTTCTTGTGAGCACAACACCCCTGTGTTTCCTGTGAGCAAGGTGCTCAGTCTCCTGCCTTTTGAAAATGGACATAAATATCTTTGCCTTTCCAAGAAATGAGATCAGCAACTCCAGTCATGTTTGGGAAGCACTCTAGAGATTACTGCAGTACAAAGTCTTTTATGTTCTCTTTTTCTTCTCTCAGCCTTGCCAGGGTCTTTGTGTAACATTTGGCTTGCAGGTGGATTGTGCTATTAGAGAATTTCATTTTCAATGTTCATCATGCTCATTGCCACCTAATCCTATACCAAGGGGAAAATTTTTAAGGGGAAAAAAGCAGCTGCTGGACGGAGTGTCTTTTCCTTAATAACTAATCTTTACTGATATTTTTAAGTCACCTAAATTCCACTTCTTGGGAATTAACTGCTTTCTGCGTGCTGTCAAACACTGAAATTATGTGCCACCCTCCTCCCCTCATCTATGGGGAAATCCCTGATCTCTCACAGTCATAAGTAATTTAGGATCAGACACAGATGGGCTGAGATGTGAATGCCTCAGGGAGCAACTGAAATAGCTCCTTGATAGACATCACAGGGGCTGAGCACAGCATCCCTCTGCCTTTATTCTGATTATCGTGACTGCTGCCAACAGCCTCTTGTTTGGAGTTTGTTGGAGTTCTTGTCTGTACTCTTGCTGCGGATGGCGAGGGCAAATGCTCTTCATAGATGAATAACCACTAATTTGGAACTGCAGAGCTCTGTCTTAATAAGCAGGACCGAGTTCTTCTATCAGTCAGTTCCAGCAGCTCCCAGGGGGGTCACCACTGAGAGCCAAACACGGCATGGGAGCCATGAAATTACCTTTAGTTCCCCTGTGACACTCATTTCAATAGGTCAGACCTCACCAACACCACCATAACCCAGAGCATCTCAAACCTGCAAGGCTGCAGGATAACACTGTCTGCTGCTGTCCTCTGCAATTAAAGCTATTTTGGCTCTGGAAAGGCAGATTTTCTCAGGAACACAGCTAGATTTTGCAGCCTGTGTGCAGCGTCTGATGCAGCAGCATAACTATGTATTTTAGAGAGGTCTGCAAAGAATGCAGATTTCCTACACTCCCTGTCTCCCATGAGAAGGAGAAATGCCATTGCCATTCTCCACTCAAGCAGCACCACGCATTTCCAGGGCCACACAACCCCCTCTGCCTCCACTTTTACCAAGACCAAGATCTTCCGAGGAAGAATGGAAATGTGGTGGTTGCATCAGGCTGATTGCTCTTAAGGGAAATTCCAGTGGGCAACAGTCAAAGAGCCTCATTTCTAAATTAGCCCAAGACAGCAGAGAGAAACTCTGTGTGGCCTAATTTGGTGGCTGCTGCAGAGAGCCAGTGAGCCCTGTGAGACCACATATTCCCCCTAAGAAATGCCAGCCTCCTCAAGTCTGCAGTGTTGCAAACAGTGAGATGAATAAGAAAACCCTCTTCTCTGGCACATTTCTTTTTAAAGTTCAACCTTGTTAATGACTGCAAAGTTATTTACATTCTGCTGCCGAAGTGTGAGCTGCAGAGGGTAAACACCTAATGGCTGTTCATCCTGTTAATTAAGTACTTTCTGCAAGAGGAGAAAAAAAAAGGGAGAAATGAGACAAAGTAGTTGGAGGGGGGGCTGCGTAACGTGGGGGAAAGGGACTACACAACTCAACATTCCTCATCAGACACTTCCACGAGATAATGTTTTTTTTGCAGGATGAATATCCTATCAAAAACACAGCTGCTGCTCACATGCCTGTGAGTAGCAGCAGTGAAGCACTGATGAAAATCCAAATGGCAGCAGTCCTGCCATCAAGGAGATCACACGGCTGAGCTGGACGAGCCCTTCAAGAAAACCAGGTGCTTCCCAAATTGCTCAAACCCTCAGCTGCTGAATAAAACAAACTCCAGATCCTCCACAGATGAACATATGGCCTCAAATTAAGATGGGAATTTAGTTTAATCTGTTCTTAAAATAATTTAAATTACGATGACACATGAATCTTAACTAAAGGTCTCCTATCCATAATAGATCTCTCTGGTGGTAGCAGACGTGAACTCAGCTTAAGTGGTAGCAATTGGAAATTCAGCAGTGAGGTGAATGCTGGCAAAAGGAAAGAGTGAATAACCTGTAAAAGCCTGCCACTGTTCCATCAAAATTCATGGGTTTAACACCTTCCAGTTGGATTGGCTTAAATATTTAAATTAAAAGGTCCCACATATCCTAGGACAAAGACAGATGCTTGCAAATCCTGGATACCTACCCATGGAAAAAGCAATTATGAAGTCTTTAAGCTTGAAATTAAATCCATCTCTACCCAGAGTGCTTAAATGTGTGTTTAGCTGTGGGTTTGTATTTATGGCTTGTGTCAGCAGGATTTAGGTGCATTAAATTCTGCACTGAATGAAGGCAAGGTGCTGAACTCTGCTCCTGGAGCAGACTCCCCACCAGAACAGGTTCCTCTGGGCCAGACCCTGAGCAGGAGCCCAACAGAACCACAACTTTACAGTGCTTACTCCAGCAGACAGCTGATTACAGTTGATAAATAAATTCCTGAGGGATGGATCCCAGCAAACATCCCAGGATACAGCTCTCTTACAAAGATGCAGGAGGTCTGGGCTGGGTTTCCAAAGGCAGAGTGCTGCAGAACGAGCAAGTGCTGGATATGAGCAATACAGCCCACAGTGAGTTCATTCCCAACACACACCTGGGTCCCACGAGCTGAGCAGGGGGTATCAGACACAGAAGCACTGGAAAAGCACCAGAAACTGTTTAGAGACAAAACTATCAGCATTTCCTGAGTCCTCTTTCAGGCAGCACTTCAGGAGTTACAGATTTTGGAAATGAATACTGGGAGCTCTCAGGGGCTTTAGTAGAAGTGGGGAAGGTATTGACTTTTAAGTAAAAGGCTGGGCTCATTCTCTCTGGTGAATTACTAACATTTACATTAAATAAGTGATAAGTAAAGCAAACATGAAAATTTTAAAAGCCATTCAGGAGTATTTTTAAATACATACCTACTTTACCCGATTAGTGTTAATAAAAGGTTCCAAAATTATTTTCCTTTGCTTCCTTTGTGACCTGAGACACATTTACGCTGAAACTGTGTAATTTTGGATTCCTTTTTCTTTCTGCCTTACCTTCTCCTGAATGAGTAAATTTACTCCAATATCCACAAAAGAGCAGATTAGCACACTACAAACACTTCTCACCTCCTTGGGAACCTCCAAAGCCTACCTCTGCTCCTGGGTTGCATCACCCTGGCAGAACATACGCTTTGCTGAAGGAAGTTTACTCAGCCAGCTGGAGTTTGGAGAGAATAAGAACAAAAACTGCAGTCACAGCTTTTAAATGTCAGTCTGCACAAGAGAGCAGTTTGGGGGGTGTCATGACAAACCCATCTACTCATCTCACTCCTCCCAGAGCCACCTGTGAGGTGGTGACTGTTCTCAGTCACCTCATCCAGATGGTGATGGACCTGATCTATGCATGAGGTGTGAGGAGTGTGGAATCTCAGCTCTTTTCTGAATGGAGCTTCATAACTCACGTCTCTAAGGCACAGGGGTGAAGTTGAAATTCCCAGAAATCAGATAAATAACAATGATCACTTCTATATCCAAATGAGAGAATCCATATCCTCAGTTTCCCCCCACCCTGGAGTTTATTATTTCAGGGTGTCATTCAAAGTATGAAATAATATGATTTACTCTTCTGCACTGATATAAAGCTGACTCCAAATACACTTCAGACCTTCAGCTGTGGGAACGCTGAACACTTGGCTGTTACAATGCACAAGGCATCACTTCTCTCCAGTTCCTGTTGTCTGTAGAAAGCCCATCAATCATGTCCTGTACTTTGGCTTTGGCCTCCCCAGCCTCTTCTCTGGCTGGCAAGAAGACTGATAGGAAACATGAAGTTAAGAAAACTGACAAACTCACTAAATCATCCTTGAATGCTATTAAAACAGTGGCAACCTCTTTAGCTTTCAACATATATCCCATCTTTGTCCAGGAGATCATTAAGTAAGACACACAAGGCACCAAAAATGACTTAAAGAATGATCGTGGCATTTTCTGCCTGCTACACATCACCGTAACACAATCCCAGTCCTTGTCGTTGACCTACATACCAGCCTTAGGATGCTTTTTCAAATTTGTGCATGACAAGATTAGTCAGAGATGATTTTGCTGTCAAAAGACAGTGTTCTGCAGTTCTGTTCTGTGACAGCTGCAATATGTGGCTAACCTTCATCAAGTGAGAACATCTCGGCGTTACGTGAACGATGTACCAAAAAATGCTGTTCCCTCAAATAAACATTCCAGTCCACTTTGTCAAACCAGTGAACCATCAGCCCTCTGAATATTATTTCTTTTTCCAAGTTTGGAGAGGAGTTAAGATTTAAGTGCCACTTGTCCTAATTTTTGTAGCACGATGATGCAGCTGTACAGGTTAAATTTCCGTGACAATTTCCCAAACTGAACAAACAGATCTGGCAACTGCACAAGCCCATAGAGGAGGGCTCTGAGTCATGCACCACCAGTGATCAGCAGGGATGGCTCTTTTAAGGGTGCAAATACAGACAAATCTCCCCACCTGCCACCCCGAATTCCGGCCTCTGAGGCTGCTGATAACAGCTCAGTTAATGCCACGCTCACGGAAGATTTTCCAAGGTGGTCAACTGCTGCTGGGATGGAGTTTGAGAGAAAACAGCTTCATTCAGCACAAGCCACTGCTCACGCACCAGATGGGAACACTGCTGCAGACAACAAGGAACAAATGAAAGGATGGCTGCTGGAAAAGGGAAGCTCACATTTGGACACTCAGTGCTTTTGAAATCCCTAAACTTACGTCAGGTTTGTGGCGCAGGACAGACCAAGCCATCCTCACCACAGAACACGCTACAAAATATGGATGTTCCAGATCCCTAGAAACCAAGGAAAGCTTCCACAAGGAGCAGCTCTGCTTCCCTCACCTAGTCCTAATAAAGACCTTCTCACAACCTGCCGATTTCCTTCAAGAAATCTGGAAGTAAAAGCCTCTTTATTATTCTTCTGAGCTGTGCGGGCTCAAGCAAGACTTTTCATTGTGCCTTTAAAGAGCACAATACAAATATTCAGCCCTGTATCATTATTCCTCCAGGCAGTATGGCAAGGAAACAGACAAACCCACGGGAGAATAACTTAGCTTTGCCTGCCAGCAAAGAAAGATCTGTGGCCATCCATCAGGATACCTGAATGGCTTTCAGAACGGGTAAACAAGGTGCAGGCGACGAGCTTTGATTTTCACAGACCTCGCACTTCATTTTTCATCCATCTCTGATATTTTTATAAGCTCTTTTTATACACTAAGTGAAGTGCCCTTAGAAATTTCCCAGGTTTATGCATGCTCCCTGGAGAGGGATGCTGTGCTCCTGACTGCAGCCACACAGTTGACAAGAGTCAAGACACAGCGGAAAAATATGCGGCATGGCAGGAATGATTATTCATTCACTCCAGAACTGCATCTCAGGAGGTGCTTGTCTATGTAAATGTCCTGGAAAAAAAAAAAAAAAGGACTGAAACTGTTGAAGCTTCATCCTGAAGAGAAAAACGGCAAAGAGCACTGCTTTTGAATTAGAAAAGCAAACAATTCTGCTTCCATCCTTTCCTGCCATTTGATTAGAGCACAGTGAGGAAGAGAGACGGAGGTTAAGGGCTTCTGAGAGGGAATTTCTCCATGCACTTCTCTGATCTAATTCTGTGGAAGTGCTAAGCAATAGAGTCATAGATAAAATAATGGTTTTCTTCTGAGTGCCTTGCATTGTGTAGACTTCTACAGACACATAAACAAACCTGCACAGCTATTTGCCAGCGCCAGAAAAATGCATTAAAACCCCCACTACCGTGATGTTTCACTTCATTTTGGAGATGTGAATGACCTGTGATGGAGAGCAGGAACAAGCTGGATGTGTATTGCTGTTCTTGTGGCTCAGCAGAATGTTAAATACGAGGAGAAATCTGCCCTTTTAGACCTGATTCACTGCTACACTGTGGTTGTTTTACATTATTGGCAAAGTAAAAATGCTTAAAGGACATAAAAATTCTCTTTGCATGCTGCCCCTGCTCTGATTCCCTAACCCAGCCATATACCCTGTATACACAACTGTGCTTTACGAGAGTGGCAAGATCCTAAGAGATGACTTTTCCCCATCTTTTCTTGGAAATGCAAACAAATTAACAAATGCAGAGCTAATTTGGTGCTGGAGAAGCACAGTGAAGACTGATCCTCAACAGCTGAGCCGTGCCTTTTCCTATTAGGCCCTCAGCACCCTTTCTATTTCCAAAATTAGTCATGAATAAAAGAACTAGAAAAGTAATAATATGAAGACAAATGCCACACACTACAGAACGTTTATGAAAAGCCTGCTGGTCTCTTAGACCTTAATTACTGTGATCCTTGGAAAATAATTTAACAGAGGACTGAAAGAACTGGTGTGTCCGTGCTGGGTCTAACTCATCGTGTTCCACAGTGTTTAGTGCTGTCTTCATTTTTAACTCGTATTTTCTGACTGCCATGCAAACAGAGATCACAGCTATTAAGTCCTTCCCATCTTCTAGAGAAAGTTGAAACTGAGGACACAACCATTCTGCACTTCAGATGAGAGGGGAGAGGGAGCTTGAGAACATTACACAGCATGTTTTTACCATTTACTGCCATAAAATATACTACAAAGCTACCTACGGGCACATTTTAATCTTTCCTGTGTAATTGATTTTTTTTTTTTCTGTGTAAACAGTAATTTACCTTCTAGGATTTACGGGCTTATTAAAAACAAACAGGAAAAGCAACAAATTTATTCTCCATTGCTTTGGCCCTCCTCCAAAGAAGAACGGTCTTCTTCCTCATAAGCAACACATTTCTCAGTTTATAAAATACTTAGCACATGTCATGTTTGGGAGTATTCAAAACTGGTACCTCCCAAGGGTTTTTGTTTGGAAAAAAAAAACAGAATGGGAGATTCTTCTAGCCTTTGTAAAGACAAACTCCATGATCGCTTCACCCACTTCCCCTTAACAGCTTCTCTGAAAAGAATCTTGAAGTTGATCTTATCTGCTTGATTAAGCTAAACTGGAATAATTTCATATTTGGGGGGGGATTTTCAGGTTTATTTCACTCAAAAAGGAAAAAGCTTCAGGAAATTTGTCTGAAATCAATGTGAAATTACACATTCTTTGTGTTGAATATACAGAACTCACAACTGCAGTAACAATTGACACTCCAGAAAATAACCAAAGTCCACGTTGGATTCTTTCTTAGGCTGCCAGAGATTTGACTTTTATCTTTGTCAACATTAAGATGTAAAAAGCTTCTCTATCCAACCCAATCCCATTTAACGTTAAGACATAAAAAGCTCCAGCAGAACAAGATGATCTAGTCTTCAAAGTCTGCTGTTTTTCTCTGCAGAACTGTCTTTCATGAAAACCAAACTTGCTTCTATTTTCCTTCCTGTCCCCACAAAAATCCTCTCAGTCTGATACTCTTCAGTCAGGATTAAAAAACATTTCTCTGTGTCTCCCTGGCAAATGTTCCTACTCATTTTTTTCAGAAGCTGGCAAGGATGTTTGTATCTTGCTTGATGTTTTGTGTTGTGCTAATTACCATGATAAGATAGCCTAATTATCATGATAAGAAAACCCCAGCGGATGCTTCAGGGTTTTTGTGAAGAACCAGGTGGGATGATAGGGTTCAGGAGCTGCTTTCCCAGCCTCATTCATTCTGCCCCTGCCCATCAGTATTCCACCTGAAAGCAGCACTGACTTTAGCTGGCAACACAGAGCATATTTGCTATCATTTTTAGGCTGGAACTGTCATGAATATGTCACAAAACATGGAATTTGTCCATATGCTTGGAATTCAGTCAAATACGACTAAAAAAAAAAGATAAAAACTGTCAAGAAAGCAGGCAACGATTAAAAATTTTAAAATAAAAGAGCTTCAGGACTGCTCAGAACCACATTTCAAACACAGTGAGCTGCTTCAGACTTGCAGCTCCTGAGTGTGAACACAAGAGCAGCCACAGACCTACACCTGGATGTCACCAGTGGCACAGTGGGACCTGCACACGGCAGTGCTGGGGTGACCTGCAGCTTGTGGCTGCAGAGTCTGGGCCTGCCAGGCCCCTGGAAAACCAGAAGCAGAATCTCTGCTCCTTCTCAGATTCAGTGAACATTGACCTGATTACCTGTGTTGCCCTCCTCCAGAGTAACTCTTCACCACTCGTCCGTGTCCCTAAAGCACTTGTGGTGTTACCTAACCCCGTCACAGAGCGAAAAACACAACCTGACATGACACCAGTGAGCCCTGCTGACATCCCGAGAGCAGCCCAGTAAGAGCAGGGAGTGGCCAAGTGCTGGATCCCAGCAAGTCTGAGGCTTTGGCTCCAGCCTGTTGCATTGAGGGGCTGGCACTGGGGAGGCACAACAGCCCAAAGGGATGGAAGGAAATCTGCATCTTTCACCTCTTGGCTATCTGTGCCTTGGATTGCAGCCCTTCAGGGAGGTGGAATGGATCATCCCATGCTGGGTCGGTGCTGGATGTGGGGCAGACAGTGGAAAGAGGAATGTGATAGAATCTTCTGCCACTCACGTGACCCTCCAGACACAGAGGAATGTAATACACATTGAAATTCAGTTCCTCAACCAAGCAACTAAATTCCTCCTTCAGATAACCTGGAACATCGCTGGCCAACAGCAATATATCATCTCCTAAATTCTGTCTGGGTTTGGAAAGAGAAAGGAAATCCAGAGCCAACTAATGAAACTGTTGTCAGCATTCTCCTGGGGTTCGTGGCCTTTATTGAATCAACTTATAAATCTGTGGATTTGCAGGGCTTCTGAAAGGCTCTGTGCCCTTTAGCTGAAGTATGGCCTCCCTCTCTGGAACTACGGCCAGGAGTTGGAATTTCTGGGAATTGCTTCTCAGTTCCTACAGCAGAGATGGGTCAAGGACTGAGAATCAAGAGGTGTCACGGGTGTGAAGAAATATTTGCACCACATGAGTATTTTCCCAAAACTGCTGGTAACTTGGAGACCTGGGACTCTGGGAGTGCTCCCAACCTCTCCTGCTCTCTTTAGCTGCCGTCACTTCTCTGGCCCTTTCGAGTTAGTGCTGAATGGGTGCTTGGAAGTGCTTGGTGGCTGCAGGAAGTGAATTGTGGATTTTATTATCTCCTGCACCCCATGAGGAACCCAGCGAGTCAGCCTTCAGGAGCCAGGCAACCCCTCCTAGCTTTGGGTTCCTGTACAAAAGCAGCCACTGGGAAAAGCTTTTGGAGCTAGCAGACCTGGAAATGTCTGAAGGCTGTTCTTTGCAGGGGGATGGGGTACAATGAGATGGGATTCAAGTAGCTTTGAGACAGAAATTATTGGTGCTGTAGAAGCCATAACCCACTGCAGTCCTGTTGCCCTCAGCTCTCATCAGATTCAGGCTGTCACCAAGGTGCCCTGAGCCTCCTGGTTTGTGACTAATCCATGGGCACATCAAAAAATCCCACCTGAGAGCCAGCACTGAACAAACCCACTGCAACTCGAGAAATTAATTATTTTACCCAACACTCTCACAATTAGGCAACTCTTACCTCTTTCTGGTGATACTTTATTGCTACCTTTAGCTTTGCCAAATCGTGACATTTTTGGGGATCCAGCTCTTCGCTTTGATCATCCCTGTGATTGAGAATGATCTCCAGCTCCCGGGAACTCCGTGCTTGATCCAAAAGGTCCTTAGCAAAACGCTTGCACTGCTGTGAAAGCTCTTCGTATTCAGCCTTGAACTCGTTTTCCACCTTGCTCAGCTCCTTCAGCTCCCAGCCCAGCCGGAAGGCGGTCAGGATGGGATCCTCGCTCGATAAGGCAATCAATGAAGGGCTGGCTAAGGCTTTGTAGATGTTCAGCCTCGACCTGGAATGCCTCAGGCTGTCCACCTCTGAGCTGGAGACACATTCCACACAGTTGCACCTGATCTGGTGTGGGCGTGGGATCGTCACCCGTCTTTGGACGAGCAGTTTGATGATCTCGTAGTTGTTGGTGTGAGCCGCCAGCATGATGGGGGTGATATCCGGAGTGAACTCCGAAAACTGCGTGTCCATCATCAAGGTTGGAACCTGCATCAAGGGACAAACCACAAGGGGATGAAGTCATATCTCATGTGGAGCAGCAGAATTCAGAAGTCCCTCCTTCATACCTCTGGAGTGATGTCATAACAAAACAGGGTTTTTATGACACCCTCTGTGCTTTACATCCTGTTGTAGGCAGGCTCACCCACACACTGCCATGCTGGCAAAACCACTTCTCCCCAAATCCTGCCAATCTGCCTCCTGACCACCCATTGGTGGTGGTGTAAAAGTCTGTCCCATCCCCATTCAAATGCTTGATACGTGGATCTGGTCTGAAGTGGGTATTGGCTCATATACAAAATGGGGAAAAAAAGGAAGGGGGAAAAAAGGAAGGAAAAAAGCCCAGGTAATTACACAAAAAGAAAGAAAAGTCCAGAAAAGAGTAAACACTGAATAGATTTCCATAACTACCATTATTTGCACTATATATCTGCATCAGCAGGCCAAGAACCTGCTCATAGCAGGTCCTGCACACCCAAAACACTGGTCTGCAGTGTGGGCAAAACTCTTCTTCACTTTTTCCTACTGTTTTTATTTGAAAATATTTTTCAGTGTAAGGATACATTACATAACTGCCCTCAGAATAGACTAGTGGGGTTTTTTTTGAAACAGATTTGAAAAAAATTAAATGTAAAATTAATGAGCCATAGTCCACTACAAATAAGCCACTCCAGGGTGTGCATTATTCAGCTACTGCTGCACTTCTCAAAAGATGAGCTTAATGCACACCCTGTTGTGTCTTATTACTATATGCAGAGTGCAAAATTAGATGGGAATGCTCTTACATCCCAAGCACCCAGTGTGTTTCCATTTGCAGGCAGGCAGCTCTCTTTGTTGTGTGTTAATCACTACTCAAAGCCTCTGTTCTCCCCGTGCCCACACTCCTGCCCCGGCACATCCCGCTGCTCCAGGGGCACGGCTGGGCTGGGGGAGCAGTGGGGCTGCTTCCCTTTGCAAATACCAAAGGCGTTCTGGAGAAACTGCTGCCCAAGAGTCCCAATGGCAGGGAACGTTCCTCGGGCTGCCTAAATGCAACAGCAAAGCAGTGAGGAAGGAGCATGAGGTAAGAAATCCCTCTGCAGGATACACCTGAGGCTGGTGATGAGACCTCCAGCCACGGAATCCCAGTTCCTTGGGAGTTACGAGCTTCTAGAGCACCGAAGAGCCAGAGCTGATCAATAAATCCTTCCATGTAACAGGGACTGTTCGTGACCCACAACGCTCCCAGAGGTGGTCACCACGCTGAGCTGCAGGCTCAGTGACAGGAGCAGGGCTCACTGGGTGGCTGCAGGCATTCTGGGGAATAAATCTGCTCCCCTGGATGCGCCACACGAGCAGTTAAATCCCTGGCAACCTGCAGACACACGGGCGTGGAGAGGCTTTGCTAGGCAGGCTGGTCCCCACAGAGGCAGGAGGGAGAGAAAACAGTCCTGAGGATTTGCTGTGGGTCATGGAGGGCCTTGGTGTCTCTTAGCAAGGCTGGAAAAATGTATTTTAAGATATCCAGTAACAAATGGCTGAAAGCAGCTCTCTGTGTAAGGTCTTGCACTCTCTTCCTTTCCCTTTGCTTAGCTCGTTTAGGTAGTTTGTTAAATGTCAAGAGAAAGGTGTGGGTTTTTCTTTTTTTCTCTTTCTTAGAAGCTTTTTTTTTTTTAAAGACCTGATGCTTGAATATAACTGCATTTCTCTTTCTTCCTGTCCTTTTTCAGTCCGTGACTGGCTGCTGTATTCTGAGCCTGTGCCTCAAAGGAAGAACGCTTTCCCTCCTCTATCACTTCTATTACTGTCAAGTTTAATCTTGTTTTTCTGTATGGAAGTTATTGTACCCAGGGCTGTAAAAAAAGCATTCTCAGCTCTACACAGATGAGGTATTCATGTTGCTCGGAATATGAAATGGGCACTCGAGGAGAAAACAGTGATGTTACAGGTGGGGATAGTGCTAATCCTGTCTGCTCCAGAGGCTTTCTAAATCTGGATCTAGGGCACTCAACATGGCTTTCCCAAGGTTTGGGATCGGATGAAGTGATCTCTCGTCCCTTATTCTGGCTCATATCACAAGCCCTCACCCCCAAAACAGAGCACTGCTTCACGAGCAGTGCTGGGGAAGGTGTGTTTTCCTGGGCAGCACTTTTAATTACGGGATGAAGAGGGAGATGGTGGTGCAGAGACACAGAGGCTCCCGGGGAGCAGATCAGTGCAAGGCCTCTGACCAGAGCAGCTGGAGCTATTTCTGAGCAGCAGAGCAAACCAGCACGGCACAGAACAGGGACAGTGTGACCAGGGGCTGCTGCGGCCTCTCTTCTGTGTCTGCCTGCCCCAAAGGCCATGAATTGGCCCAAAATTGCCTGTCTTGTGGTAAGTATTTTTGTTGTCTTCTCACACAGTGTTTTTTTTGATAACCTGCATCCTAAACTGTCTATTTTAAAGCTGTGGCTATGCAAAGCCTTTGCTCAAGGGCTGTGTTCTCTCACTGGAGGGGCAGCAGGTTTTACAGCAGCGCTGATGCTCCTCCTGTGCTGCTCTGCCCAGCTGAGCTCATGTTTAGATCAGCTTCTCCTGTGTCTTGGGCTAACCTGCAGCGATGGAAGCAGAAGAGGAATAATTTATTCTACCCCAAGGGCTCCGCTAAGCCCTTCCAAGGTTATTTTCATTAAGTGACCTGAAAAACAAAACTCTTTTCCATTAACCTCATCACCTGACACCAGCTGTTAACCTGAGTCCTTCAGAACCTCATTGTCACAGGAGCATACACCTTGTCTGTATTTCACCTTGGTTCTTTTCATCTGAGAAATTAACGCTACCACTAACAACAAGTGACTGAATGCTTGTTATCATCTGCCTAGGTTTAATCCTCATAACGTGCCTGCTTACCCCTGTACCACTGCTGCTCTGGAAGATGCTGCAGCAAGTGAAAAATCCCCTTTATTTGAAAAGGAGGGTGAAGAAACAAGCTTAATTCATTAAAGGAGAAGGATTAGCTCACATAAAAGCGCTGTTCAGTATAGCTAAGCTCTCCTCTGAATGGAAAAATAAGTTTTTCAGCAAAATAGTGCACAGCTGGAAAGGAGCTCTGGATAGAAAGAGAGCAGGAATCTCTGCTGTTGGTCGTGAGTACAGTGTAAGAGGAATTAAACTCCAGAGAAAGAAAAAAAGCTGGCACTGAAGATCTTGTGGCCTTGTTGTAGGTCTTTTAGGAATTTTACTTTGAATTTAATCTAGTTTGGTATCTGTCCCTGGAGCAGCTCCTCTGGTTTAGTGTTGTGTAAAAGCAACCCAGCTCAAGTGCTCCAAGACTGCTCAGCAATGTGAACCATGCTGCAATAAATGGGAAAACTAAGGAGATTCAGCTCAAAAACATTCTCCTCAGCCAAACTAACAGCCTAATGGAAATGCACCTTTTGCCTTTCATGGATAATAATGTTTTGTCTCAAAATAACTCATTGTGCTTTTACCTGTTACAGATGGAATTGCCCTGTTTTTAAGCCATCTCCATCTCATAAACTATCACCTCTCCTGGATCAGTGCAATAAATTGTAGTTATAACCATGATAAGCTGTAAATGCATTAATCTGCATTGTTTTCAGCTTGTGTAACTTTTTGACTCAGCTATGTGTTACAGAAGGTTTTTCTAACTGCCAACACAAACTTGTGCAAGCCTCGCTGGAAAGCTACAAATACAATAGTTACAGAAATGGAAGCTTGGGCAGTTTATTGATCAAGGATTTCCTGTTTCTAGTTTGTTTTCTGCAGGCAGCCCCAGGAGGGAAGCACATGTGCCATTTACAGGTGTGGCCACAGGCACAGCCAGTTCCTGTCATTCTGTAAAGATGATTTTGTACTACATCAGTTAGGGCTCAGTGGTCAGAAGGAGCTTTAGCAGTGACAGGGATTTTGTCCAGAATCACAGTCCTGTGGTAGCTCTGGCTGTATAAACAGAGCAAGAGGGACAGAGTGGGTGCTGCCAGGCTCCAGGTCAGTGCTGGTACCAGCAACAGGGTCCTGAGAAATGCACATGGGGTGACTGGCACAGAACTGAATCCTGCTCCTTGCCTGAACCCTGAAAAAATTCCTTCATTGACAGAACCCCACGGGCATTTGTTCCCTTCTCATGGAGTCATGGAATGGGTTGGCTTGGAAAGGGCCTTAAAGCCCATCCCATTCCACCCCTGCCATGGCAGGGACACCTCCCACTGTCCCAGGCTGCTCCAGCCCCAGTGTCCAGCCTGGCCTTGGGCACTGCCAGGGATCCAGGGGAGCCACAGCTGCTCTGGGCACCCTGTGCCAGGGCCTGCCCACCCTCCCGGGAACAATTCCTGCCCAATATCCCACCTAACCCTGCTCCCCTTCAGAGGCTCAAGCCATTCTCCCTCATCCTATCATCACATACCCTTATGAAAAGTCCCTCTCCAGCTTTCTTGTGAGCTCCCTTTAGGCACTGGAAGGAGCCTTATGTGGGACCCAGGGGAAATGGTAGATGGCTGTATAAATTGCAGCATTTATTTTAGGTGATACACTCATGTGGGTTTCACTAACTCAGCACCTTAACCAGAGATGCCTTGAGAGACGTCTGGTATCAGAGTGATGCCAGTATTTAAATTAATAGGGAGTTGGTGTTTTTCTCTCAAGAGCAATTGACTGCAAAGATGTAATTTGGTTAATGAAATATAATGAACAACACAAACTGCTATCTAAAAGTAAAGTAGTTTAAGGGCTTTTATACTGGTTATGAACAAGCTTTGGCATAAGGCACACATTGTTGTAGATGTACTTATGGGCAAGCTCTGCTGTTATTGAACTTTTCCACTGATTCCAATACAGCAGTCCCAAAATATCCAGCTGAAGAAAAGGATCCTTCTGGTCTAAAATCTCCTCAAATGTGCCTGTAAAGCCAAATAAAACCACTGCCCCTCAGACTGATGCTGCAAAACAGAGAAAATTAGTACCTTTTAGTGCCTTGTAGCAAGCCAAATGCTGATACAAGGTTACCAGATGGTGCACATTAACATTAAAATAGGTATCTTTGAATAAAAAAGAGCACGCTGTAGAATCATAGAACTGCTAATAACTGTTAATTAATTAACAATGCAATACATTACTACTGAAAGAATGTGAAAAAGTAAATCTGTACTATCAGTATAACCAAATATCCTTCTCTACAACCAGTAAGCAAAAGTAAAATACGGATAGATCTGCTCTAGATTCTTCCAGTTTTAATTTGGCTTCTTATCCCTGTGTTCAGAAATGGAGGTAGGCCCAGGGGATTAGTTCTCAGAGCTAAACCAAAACCCAGTGCACTTGACAGTGGCAGAACTGCATCAGAGCTTGTGTTCAGCCATGTGTTGAGGAAATGCAGCACGGCCAGGAAGATTGTCAAAAGATGTCACCGTTTGTGGCTGATGCTACATAATAACTTCTGCTGGGCATTAATCCAGAGGGATTCAGAGAGGAGCCTTCGGGAGAGGAGGATTTTGCAAATTCGCACTTCAATGGCCTGTGGCGAGTTCCTGCAGTCAGAGCCCTCTGTGTGTCCCTCCTTCCCGTGAGTGTGCAGGAGATGAGATGAGGCACTCGATGATGAAACGAAGGAGGAGTGCAGTCACTGTGGCTGATTCTGCGAGTCACAGAGGGACGCTGCAGAGTCACCTCGTGTTTGAACCTCTCCCCCGGAGCCGGAGCACAGGCTGAGCTCAGCTCTGCCCTGCGTTCCCTGCCAGCAGGAGATGGGCGGAGTGAGAGCCTGCCCCTGGTCAGAGCGAGCAGGGCAGGGCTGTGCCACGAGGAACCGCAGCCTCTCCTGGCCGTGCCTCCTCCTCTGTGCAGGAATGTTTCACAAGCCCGTTGGAGCCCCAGCTTATCACAGATGATGTGATGTGATCTCAAAGACAGCCACAGCCAGGGAGCCTTGGCTCCACCACAGACCCCATGGCCTGGGGTGGCTGCGTGGGGACACTTCTCCAGGTGAAGCACACGTGGCACTGCAGTTCAGGACTGGCACAAATCCAGACAATAATGAAGTTGCTGAAGTGGCCTAAGTGACATGGGGACCTGGCTCACAGCCTGTTATGGGCCTCCCAAAAATGCAATATTATGGATCTTCCCGAAAGGCTGCTTGCTGGAGCTTTTCCCTGAGACCATGACACCAACACAGGTGTAAGTCCAAAATTGCTGACATGGGAGTGAAGAGAACTATCTCCTCAAGATTGCATAGGCAGACTAGTTCACATATTCCTGATGATTGGGTTTTTTCCCCTCATTTGGAAACATAAAATGCTGTTTGTTTGGGTTTTTTCACCTTTCTTCATCACCATTTTAAGAGTTACTCTGTGATAGGAGCAGCTGTTTTGAATAAAAGTTATTAGGGCCTATTCCTTATTTTTCATGCTGTTTTTAAGCTTTGAAATTAATTTTATTAAAAAGCTTGCTTAATCCAGTCCTATAAATTTCTTAACTACTCTAAGGACCTTGGAACATTGCCGCATCTTAGATATTTTTTCATCTTATGGATAAGCTTTCCCCTGACCACACAACTGAAACAAAGACAGCTCATGGTTATCTGGAAATTTGCAGGCTCTGTCTTCAAGGTAATCTTTATTTTATTATGGTTACTATTTTTCTAATATTTGTCAGGCTTTATTCTGGGAGGGAGAGCTGTCCAGCTTTTTGATTCATTTTTCTTGGTCTTTGTATTATCTATTCTTAGTGGTAACAAGGACAAGATGTGCTAATATAGGTTAATAATCATGCTATCTACAGCCTTTTGTATCATCTTTGTACATAAAACATCCCTTCTTCCTGTAATTTATCACCTTGTGCGGATGAGAGATGTTTCATTAAGTTTAGGTGAGGTAATACGTTGCTAACAGGGCTTGAAAAGGGAGGGCTTTTTCCTTGGGTTGTGTTCATATTCAATCACATTCTTTTAGAAAAAAAATGAAATCAGACTGGATCATGAGACAGCGTCAGAGAGAGGAGTGAGTTACTGCATCTGGCGCCAGCCCAGCGCTGCCTGATGGTGCACAAAACACATCCTGATGCTCACAAACCAGGAGGTTCATTATTCCCCATTCTGAGTATTAAGCTGTGCTTTTGGCTCTGTTGTTTTACCAACCAAGAAGAACTGTGGCTTCTGAAAAAACCCCAGAGTTTGCAATAGCAAAGAAATGACAACCTAGACAGGTGGCAGGGGCTTGCACCAGAAAAAAAAATCTGTGTGGCTGTGATCTTCCTTTATTCCCACTCAGGCAGAGACTTCCTCTGGTATTCCCAGTGCTAGGAAGAGCCTGGCACTGCCTCATCACCTCCTGCCTGAGGAGCACTTGGAGCACACCAGCCCTCTCTGACTGCCATGAATTAAGTACCAACCATCCACATGGCCCTGAGCCTCTCGAGCAGTTTTCCAACATCATCCCAAGGCAATGACAGAGCAAAGACCTTGGATCACAGCATTCCCTCGCTGCAGCAATTCAGAGACAAGCAATATTGCTCCCAGACAGTGCCTTTTTGATATTCCACCACCACTGCCACCAAAATGCTGCCCCACCAGGCAGTTTTTTGCCGTGGGACAGCAAAATACTGCTCCTACAGGGATAAACAAGCCATAAATGTGGCTTTGCCAACCCAGCACAGCTCTATTCAACAGCCAGGTAAGGGCTAAGGGACTCCTGCTAAGCTGCCCTGCAGTTCTTCACAGATCTTTATAGATCCCAGAGCTTTGTTTTGGAGGAGCCTGTAATTTGTAATGTTCGCTTCTCCCACAGAGAGAAGCTTCCCTTGGAAAAAAATGTGTTATAACTATTGCACCAGGAAGAGTCTCCCACAAATCTGTGTCAGGGAATCTAAACAGCCATGTCAGACTTCTGGGTCTGGGGACTCACACAGACCAGAGGCAAATACGTGTTGGCTGATGACAGGGATGCTGTAATTGGGGCTTAGGAGCAAAGAGAGGTGGGTACAGTAGGCACTATTGTGGATGCTGGGTAGATAATATTGGTTTTTTGAAACTAAACTCCTTAATCAACAAACCTACAGAGAGCCCAGAAGTTTACTTGTGTAGCAGCACAAATGGGATTTTTCCTCCCCTCCAAACAGTTCCCCTACAATAATTCATCCACCACTGTACAGTGTGCCCAGAGCAGGCAAGTGCTAAGAACACTCCTACAGATCAGTAAAGACAATACTCTGGGAAGCATCTTGGGTAATTCCTGACTTCCCACCTTTCTATATGTTAAATTACAAGCATGGCATGTTTGTGCATGCTGTGATGCAGTTCTTGGCTTGACCCCCAGCAGCATCCTAGGAAATAATAACAGACTTTATAATATTAATAACTTTATGTTGACCCAGGAGAAGGAGCCAGTGCCTTATTGGCACTGTCAGAAATCTGGTATCTGTCACTGCCTTAACCCTGATGCTGCTCACTGGCTCCAGAAGATGTTTCACCCCAGCTCTTCTTCACCTAGATTTAAGATTATTTGGGGACCGAGGCAATGGGGAGGGAGGAAAGAATTTCACAGTTAAATGTAATCATTAGCTGAAGTGATCTTTGATTTCTCTGTTGTTTAGTTTAATTAGATGGGTTTCATTTTGAAGGCAGCTGCCAGTGTCAAAGGCATGTTAACTATAACTGTGAATTATTACTGCATCAATAAAAATAATGAAAAGCTTGGGTGCTAATGGAGCCATTAGGCTTTGAAGCTGCTTCTCTGTTTTCAGACATGATCCTTCTTCCTTATTGTGCCTTTCAAATATTTCCGTGCTGAGAACTTGTGGCCGTATTTTTCTCAACTGCTTCTGTTCTTCAGAACCTGCTCTTGCTCAGGGGTGTTTCCAACCAGGTCCAGCCTTTCCTTTTCACTTTGGACCCCTCCTATTAACACTGAAATGACTGGCTTGAGTCCCACCCATCAGCCCGTTCCCCTCTGTGTGACTGCTCCTCAGCCACAATCCAGAACTGCCACAGAATTCCTTGATACAGATGCCTGCTCCTAGAACTCTCCTCTTTCCAACTGCCTGCAGAATCTAGATTTTATACCGTGAGGTTTCTGAGAACTGAACTGTTTCTTTTGACTTAAACAGTCCCATCAGTGGTAGCACAGAGCTGGCAAAGAGCTTGTTGTACATCTCATAAAAGTACCAGCAGTCTAAAAGTGGTAAGGGCTAAACTTTGCACTGGTTTCTGCACACAGGACAAGAACCCTGTGTGAGTAGGGAAATTAAGCTAAATCACATTGTCTCAAGAAAGTTACTGGGTTTGGGCAAGAATAAAATGCAACCTATATTTCCTGTTTCACAAAAGGCTGTCTCTAGGCTGTTGATCTGTGGGATCTGAACAAAGATTAAGGTGGATTTTCACTCATCAGCTCACCTAAAAGAGGATTTTTGAGGTCAAATTTTAGGTTCACTAATACTATCCAGTACAGCAATCTTCTACCAATCTGATGATTAGCAACTAAGACTGAAAACTTGCCTTTTCTTCTCTATAGCTTCCTCTTCACAACCACTCTTCCAAAGGCTGTACCTGTAAAGCTCCTTCTTTTGGGATCCATATGGATCACAATGATTCAGGCGGCCTTTGGACCATCGAAACAAACTGAACCTCAGCCATAAATCCTAAGATCCCTTTTCTTTTTATTCTCATTATTGAGGAATTGCATTTGTAGTCCCATCTGTGAACCAGCTTAATTTGGAGCCATCTGCCACGAGCAAATTGCTAAGTTTGGCAGATACCAGAGAGATGCTCGTACCGTCCTTATGTAAACAGCTGATGCCAGCTCCGATTGTTGTGAAGAAAACAGCCACCGTGAAGGTGCTTACGAAGCGTGGAGTAATTCAGATGACTGATTGGAGCTCCTGAAAGAAGGAAGGAGGGCTCAGCAGGCAGCACAGACCATGTCTGGTGTGCTGCAAGCACAGCCCCTGCTGGAGGGGCAGAGAAGCAGGCGAGATCTGAGGGCTGGACCACCTTGAGGGGGCTGCTGCCACACCACTCCACACAACTCACCCAAGCAGCTCGAAAAAATGTGCCCCCGAACACTTCACCTGGAAAATTTGTACTGATTTCAACAGGTTTTGAAGTGTCAGGAAATACAGCTGTGACTGGTAAATAGAGGGTGAATCAAATACAGGGGGAAATGGGAGTTTTCAGACATGAATTTCCTGCTCTTTGCTGGCGAAGGTTAGGTGCAGTCTCCTGCTTGGTTGAAAACAAAATCCACTGTATTGATGTTTGTATGGTAAAAAAAAATCTCACAGCGCTTTTAGGAAAAAAATTCAGCAAAAATCAAAGATTAAACAGGTTGAAAGACAGAAGATTTTACAGCAAAGGAGAATTCATTCAAGAGGTTTCATATATACATTCCCTTGCTCCTACAGTAGTTCTGAATTAAGAAAAACAATAATAATTTCAAGTTCCCTGTTAATTTCAACCCCATAGGACCCCAGCCAGATCTCTGCTTTTGCTGTGTGCCTGCTGCCTTGTTTTGCCATTGCATGTACTGGACCTGTCCCATGCACAGACAACTTTGCATTTTAACATTTCTACCCCCAAAGAGAAGATCAATCTGGTTCACTGAGCCTGGACCAAATACTGCATCTGCAGGTGTTGATTTTTGCTATTTCTAACCTAGCCCTGCTCCTTCTGATGGTTATTCAGTGGTTTGTTGTCTTATTTAAATAAGATGACACTCATCACTGAGGATGGATTGCCAGGCCAAGTACACCTGTATGACTCCTCTGCCACTGTGCAGTACAACATCATCCCCTGCACTGTCCAGAAAATCAAACAATAACTATCACAGCACCAGGCTAGGCTCACTTTTACTTCCTGAAATACATGCTCACCGACTACAAATCTCTGCAGGAAAAGTGACACTTGCACACCCTCCAGGTCCCACGAATATTGGTTTGTTTTGTTGTTCCTCTTAATATTCATGAATAGGTTGCTTGATTTCCAATGCCTGTCATGTGTTTGGGAAGAAACAAGCTATGCTATGGTTTAAGTGACCCACTGTGTGACTGGTCAAAGTGAACTATGGTTTATAAAAAGCTTGGATGAGTAATTGGAGTAAATTATGTAACACTTGGAAATAACACGTTAACCTGCAAAAATCACAGAATTAGAAAAGTTCTGGTTACTCAAGAGGAGGATGGGTCGTTTCAGGCCTGGGCTTTACTCTCTGCTGGGGCTGAAGCACATCAGAACACCTCTGTGCCCTTCCCATGGTTGCACCATGATGATTCTCTCACTGACCCCAAAACCTCCCATAGCCAAGAGTACCTTTCAGAGCAGCACTGAGTTTATTAACCATTATCCTGCCTCTACCTGGTGAAGCCTTCTCCCCAGCTTTACCTGCAGACTCACAGCACAACCCACAAAACCACGGCTCTGAGTTGTCTGGACCGGCCAGCACGGATTTGAGGAGAAACGCCAAGATCTTAAAATAGCCCACAAACCTCGCCTGGACATAAACCTAAAAAGAAACACATCTCCTCGAGCACATCACCGTTCAGAACACTAATCTCTGCTGTGCTCTGCAGCAGCTCTGGAGCGAGGTGGTTCCTGCTCCCGGCTCTCTCCGGCTGCACATGGAAACAGAGCAATTTGCTGCTCTCCCAAGCCAGGCTGCAGTGCGGGAGCAGCGGGTTGTTATAGTTACTGGCTGTGCCTTACCCCTGCCATTGTCACCGCATTCGCAGTAAACGCCGCTTAAACAGCAGTCTAGCAAAGGTTTGCAGAATAATGACTCATAAAAATTCACTTAATAACAGGATCCAAGCCTCTGTGCCGCCCGAGCCCTCCATCCACATCCCCCCGGCCCTTACATCATCCGTGAGACCCTGATTCTCTTACATAAGGAGCACAGCAAAGGTCACTACTTGTATTTGAAAGGATTTTAACTTCTGCTCCCTGAAAAGGTCATCGTACAGGTGGGAAAGCAGAGCTCTTCCCCTCGGGCAGCTCTCAGAGCCGGGTATGGAGCTCTTGGAGACTCCGTGGCTGGTGAGTGAACCTGAACCTGCTTTTGCAGGTCCAATCTGCGAGGGGCCAAGGTTTTCCACCTGTTGGGTGTCTCTCTCCCTAACCAGGTCCAGGCACTGTAACTCCACGGGAGCTGGAATGAGGCAGCCTGTAACAGTCGCTGTCGGGATTGCGGTGCGGTGATAAGGCTGGAGATACACACCCATGAAATGGATTATGCTGGATGATGCTACTCGGCTGCTTTTGAGATGCAAAGAAAACAATTAACTGAGCTGACGTGAGCAGACGCAAATAGGAACAGCTCTTCGTGCCCAGCAGCCAGAGACACCCGGCTTGGGGAGAGAGGCAAATAACAGCAACCTGCTCAGAGGCAGGCAGCAGGAAAATGGAAACAACAGGTTCTCCCAGGCTCAGGGGAATGAACATTTACCACAGAGCCATCAGAGGATGCTGCTCCTGCACCTCTGCCCACAGTGCAGCAAAGGCAGCCAGTCCCTGATGGCAAACAGGCTCCACACACCAGCCAAGACGCTGTCCCCACACAGGCTTGTTTAGGCAAACTGAACCCTCTGTACATTTAATTAATAGATTATACTGAACTTAATATATAAGAAGTGCAGTGATAGCATCTTACAAATTTCACAGCCAGACAGAAACCCTCCTGTGAGGTGCAATTTTTTTGTTACTACTGGAACAAAAAAGCAGGGTTTCTACATGTTTTAGAACATCAAAGTAGCTGATGAGGACAAAGCTGTGCTAATCTGCTTTATCAGGTGCTTTTTGTGAAAGCAATTAGGTGTGGGGTTCCCAAAGGACTTTCTGAGAAAGGGTCCAGCAAGGACAATTAATGAATATTGATACTGCTGTGGAATTAGCTTCAGGAGCTTGTGTTCAGAAACCCCTCCTGTAATAGCTTTGTGATGTGACAACTAACCAGCTTTGGCCCAGCTTGTCCTACCACTACACATGAAATAAATGTTCATCACCATCACTGCATGAGCAGTCAGTGAAAGGGAAGTCCAGTCCTGCAGCCCTCTTCCAGCAAACACCTCCTGCAGTCTACAGAAGGGCCTGAACCCCAGCCAGGGAAGTTAATCCCAGTTTGTTCACAGAATCTTGCACCAAGCCAGTGCTAGTTTAAAATACACTGACGAAATCTGGTCTTGTAACAAACCTTGTAAATAAAGCTGAAACTGGCACCACATCTCTTCTCCCCCACACACGCTCTCCTCCAAGTTGTAAACCCTGAAGCAGATACAGTTCTAGCTACAGAAGGAGAGCTGGCACACAGATAACAAAAAATGGAACAGGCCTACTACGAAATGGATCACTGAACTAGAGGCACTGGAGCTGAATTTCTGCTGCAATGAACCAACCTCATTTTGCAGACCTCTGCCTCTGTCCAGTTAAGCCAGCAAGGCTGTGGATTTGAGTGGACACCAAGTTTTGGTATTCAAGGGATGTTACAGAAATCCACATGAATCCCATCACTTGCTTCCCATGACATTTCAGGAGAAGCTTGTTATTAACCTGCAATAATCAGTGCAAATTCCTCATGCTACTGAAAAAACTTTCCTTCTATTCTGCTCTCTGTCCTGTTGAGCTGCAGAATGCTCAAATTTCCAGAAGACCAAGGAAAAAGTGGCTCATTCTTCAGGGATGGTCTGTATTTACTCCTTCTATTTTGTCAGACTAAAACTCAGTACTAACATTTCAATTTTTAGGTCAGATAGAGGAGTTTCTCTCTATTATCTGTCTGGTTTTTGAACCACACATTAGAGTCACATTGCTCCAGCATGCACAATGCTGCCATTTCTAAATCACTCTTGAATTCTGTCAGGGTTAATCCTTATTGTTTGCTTTGGCTACCTAAAATTACTGTTGAAAAACCATGTACTAAGGGACCTATGCATTGAAAACATTTTCTTCTATGACTGACTGGCATTAATCCTTCACGTGCAGAGGGATGTGTTCCCTTCAAAAGGAGGCTTGATATATAAGGATTATCCAAGTTTTGGATGTTCCTTTCTAAGCAGTGAATATGCAAAAATTACCAGTGGTCAGCAATGTATATAAATTATTCTCGTTATTGGCAGTAGTGCTTACAAATGAGAAGAAGAAAACCAGAAAGAAACAGTTTGGGGTAGCGCAATATGTGACACTTGAAGTGACAGGATTCAGACTCGGTGGTTTTTCCACAAAGATCCTTATGTAACTTAGGGATGGCTTTGCAGCTAAGGATCCTTCCTACAAGTCATAGCTGCTCACTGCTGTAAGTTATGTCCTGCCTCAGCATTTCTGCCCTGGAGCTCTCTGGAGAGGGAGACCGAGCTGATCTGTCTGCACTACGGCGAAGGACTGAAACCCAGCAGACTGTTTGCTTGCTTGCAGTTATAAATAAGCTTGTGTGCTTTCAGGATTTACTTATGAAAAGCAATTCCACTTAATATCAGCACAACAGCGTGGCAATAGTTCATATTTACAGATTGTAATATAATTTCAGAGAGCCACAAATTCCTTTAGAAAGCGCTCGTCTATAAATCAACCTATAAATCAGTGTGTCCGCAAACACTGTGGGGCTGGAAGGAACGCTGAGTGAAAGAGAGAAAACTGAGAGTTTAAGCAGGCAGAACATGTTTGCTCAGGCTGGAGAATTACCATCCACACAGGACTGCCCAGGTCTGCTCTGGGCATTTCAAGCTGTGGACCTACATCAAGGATTTTGATTTTCAGGTGCTGTGCTGCACCTCTCTGAGCAGCAGCAGTTTCCTATGTCAGGATAACGGCTCAAAACTGAACGGGAACTCTCAACCAACCTGTTTTTCACCGCTGGGCTTCCTGTAGCTCAGCAGCAGCTCCACAGCTCCCACCACCTCCTTCCGTATCGCGTAGAGCAGAGCGTCCCCCACGTAGACGCTGTGGCTCAGCAGCAGCTCCATGATCTCCAGGTTCTCGTTCTCTATGGCTATTAGAAGGGCACTGCGACCCAGAGGATCCATGCAGTTAATGTTGATGTTGTAGTAGATCTCTGCCTCCTGCAAGGCATGTTTCACGCTGGCATAGTCCCCCTTCTCCACGGCACTGAGGTAGGCTTTCTCTTCCGACGAGAGCTCTGCCTCCGCTCGCACGATCTGGAGTGGGATCCGGTCTCGGTACGGGGAGAAGTTGACCTTTTTGTAGTATAGCTGGGCCATTGTTCATAGTGACCAGGCAGCCTGTGAGGGAGGAGAACCACGCATCAGTGACAACACAGCCTCGCAGGGGACAAGCTTCCCAAGGGCCATCACGGGAAAAGCTCCCCATCCCTTTTTTAAGATGTTGTGTTCTCACCCCCTGAGCAACCCCACCTCCAAGGGCTACCCAAAAGCATAAAGGTGACACCACTGCCCAGGAGAGGTACTCACAATGACAGACACTCAGTGTAATTTTTTATCTTGTTCAAACACTGTGCCATTGATGTCTTTTGTCTGGTCAGAAGCACGATCTTGATGTTCATGGATAATCTATCACATGCAGATAGGTGGATTTCTCATATTTTCTTTATTTCCCACTCAAAGTTCTTTTTATTTCCTCCTTTTCCACTGCTAAGCCAGGTCCTCAGCATCTCTGAACTGTCAGTGATGGGAGCTGCTGATTTACGCCCTCCTCTTTACAGTAATAGATTGATTTTGAACATTTTTACTGCTTCTTCTCTGCTTCCATCTCTTAAAACAGTCTTTTATTTTTCCCTAATGTTTACTCTTTGACTAGGTCATGGTTTTATTTTTAAAGCTTGCATGTTTTTAAACATATTTTCTCACTCTCCTCATTTATAAATAGGACCTAAAGACAGGCTGATGTAGAAAGCCCCCACCCTTGCTCTCCAAAGGCAGCAATGTTGTTTTGTGGTCTAGGAAAATGAGAAGTAAATCCTGCCCTGGAACAAGTGCAGCGAACGGAATGAATTGGGGTTCCTTCCCACACCTCAAAGATCCCAGCAGGTGACTGGAGTCAGAGGAGACATGGGCTGAGTATTCACAGGTAAGGAAAAAAGGAACCAGGCTTGTCTGCCTCTGCCTGGCACTGACAAAGGACACCACGTCAGCACCGGGGGCCACCAGCAGCTGTAACTATCGGGTGACTTATTCCATCTCCTTGCCCAAAGCTCAACGGCTTCCTGCAGCAAATTAGGGAGTTTGGGTCCCTTTTAGTGCCCCATCCAGGGGGAAAAGGAGGTGCTGATAAAGGATGAGGAGGAGGAGGCTGTGGTGGCTGCAGAGCAGACCCAGGGCTCTGCAGGTGCCACCCCTGCTGCCCGAGGAGCCGCAGAGCCCGGCTGCATTTCTGCCTTTCCAGAGTGGGTGGATCTGAGCTCCAGCCCAGCTGACACTGCAGAACAGTGGGTGGCTGTAGCAGACAGCAAAGCTGCATCTGCGAACTTCCTGGGGAGCCAGGGATCTGCACCAGCCAGTTTGGCACCTCCGGGAATGTGCTCGCTCAGGATCCCGCTCTCCTCCAAGTGCCAGAGAAGTTTGTGTTTGTTACACACCCAGAGATGCTGTCACATCGCTCACATGTGTCTCTCTGCACAGACAGAACCACAGAACCCAGGGTTTCAACCTCAAGACACATTACAAAGGTACTGGAGGCAAAGGCACCCATAATCTGAATAGAAACCATAAATATATTGGCTTATTTTCTACAGGAACATGCTTCCACTAAAGCTTTTAGAACTAAGGAACCATCTCAGTGACTCAGAAGCTTCAAGTTTCAATAATCTACATGTAGAACCAACTACTCTGATTTTGAAAAGGACCAAGGATCACAGGTCATTTTCAAATTTTGGTTTTGAAAACATTATCCCTCTGGGATCCAGCTAATTCCCACTGAAACACTGACAGGATACAGCACAAGTCTGGTAACAACCAAGGACCAAAGAGATCTTTGGGAAAATAAGGATAAACCCAAATGGGATGGGAAATTTTGTCCTTTTGTGACAGTCTGGCTGATGGGAGCAGGGAACACCAACCAGTGGGACTGATGCCAGAGGACAGTAGTCACCGTGTAAAGGTCTCCTGGGGGAATCTGTTGGCTCCAAAAAAACCTGAGGGATTCTGGCAACAAGTGCAGCTGCTAAAGTGGAATTGGATATTTTTCACTGCTCTTTAGTTTAATTGGACGTTTTGTAGATGGTGAGTAACATTTGCAATGAGTTATAACAAATGTCACCTTATGAAACATCATGCCAGCGTTGGATCCCTTTCCTTCCCAACAGCTTTGTAGAAAGAAAAGAAAGCTTCAAATATCTGAACTCCTCAGTGAGATCTCATCTCCCAGTACAACCCCAGTCCAAAGAAAGCTAATAATGTTAATACCTCAAACACATAAGAAGCTGCAATAAAACCAAACAGGAAAGACTCACAAAATTAATGATCTTCCTAAATTCTTCTCATGCCAACACTGGCATAGCCTGACAAACACATGCTGCCAACTGGGTTTGGAAATAATAGCATGAAGGGTTAAAATTAAATAAATAAAAATGTCTGCCTGGAGTTCATGGAAGATTTCAGCAAAACCTTTATCTGTTGAGCTGCCCCTCAGCCAGAGATGCAGCACAATTACAGATAGACCTTCCAAACCTGATGTCTTTTTCTACCAAAATTATTTAACAGAGCATCAGTCAAACCTGTGGATGGAATGAATGAGCACAAGATCCCTGCTTGAGCTGTCACCTCTCAGCACCACCAGTGTCCCAGGGGCAGCATCTCTTGGTGAAGCAGACAATGCTGGTAGGCCCCAGAACACTTGTGTTTCCCAGACTGGTCCTGTCTCCTGCTTAACAGTTAAAAAATTACAAAAATATTGATGAAATCCAGGTAAGAGAAGGGGAAGGCGATGCACAGGTGCTGCCTAGAGAGAAGCAGCAATGACATCCCTGAAAGGTAGCAAAAATAGAAACCCAGTCACACTTAAATTCTGGAATCGGTGCAGAGAGCCTGAAAACCTGTGCTTTCCATACGAATTCTCTTTGCAGAGAGGCATTTTCTGCTACTTAAGTTAATTTTTGGGGCAAGGAAAATTCTTTCCAGCCTCTGCCTGACTGCAGATGCCTCAGACAATATCCAGTGAGTGGCTCATGCAGTGGTGATACCTGCACCACAAACAGGTGGAGAGAAACAAGAGTACCATAATAAGAGAAACATAACAAACTACTCAGGATACAGGCAGGAGGACTTAGCACTCAGTTTGGGCTCTATCATCTCTCTCCAGCAGAGATGCCCTTCTCCCTGAACTATCAGTCCAAATCTCCAAGCCCTTTCAGCCTGACACCACTTCTGGTGCCTGGTACAAGAAATCAGAGTTTTATCCCCTGAAAAGCAGCTGGTCTGATTTGGGGAAGGAAAGTTTCTGGCCTTTTGCAACTAAAAATTCCATGTCTCATTGATGCCTTTTCCTGGTCTTAAAATGAAGGGCCAAACACAGTGAGAAGGGAAAAAGGGTTTTTCCCTGGGTATTTATGGCAGCCCCTCAGGTGCAGCACAGCCAGGGGCAATGCCCCAGAGCACACGGAATGCACACCCACGGGCACTCGGGATCACATCCTGGGCCTCACAAATGAGCACATCCAGCAAAGATTCCCCAGGGAGAGGCTCCAGGGAACCCCCGGCCCAGGACCCTTCCCCTGGCTGGGCCCAGCTCGGGGTACAGGATGTGTTCTGGAGAGGCCCTTGGGGTCTGGGGCTCTCTGACCCCTCACTGCCAGCCTGCCAAGGGCTGCGGGCTCTGGGCTTTACAAAACATTAGGTCTGAGAATGTGGGCTAGAAGCACTAAGGATATAGAAAAAGTATATAAAAGGGGTATAAAAGAGAAGCAAACAATCATCATGGCATCATCATCACTAAAAGAAATTTTTAGGATCTGTCAGGAGTTGAGCCTTCCCTCAGCTCCCACTTTACAGCCACCACACACTCCCACGTGCCCCTGTCTCAGGGGAGTCAGAATGACCTGGAGAAAATGGGATGAGTGGAACTGCAAGGGAGGGAGCAGAGCCAGTTCAGAGGCAGGTATCACTAAGCCCATTATGAAACAGGCCCTTCCTGGACTTTATTTGCTTTGATCATCATCCTGACGGGTGTTCCCCCCCACTGACACGCTGGCACAGCTCCGTGTGTGGCTTTAAATGCCACCACACCCTCTCTCAGACCTGAGAAGGGTTTATGGGCTGGAAAAGCCACCTGCATCTTCCAGTTGTATCAGCCCCATCAAAGAACTGATGCCTTGCAACGCATCTCGCTTCACTGCTTCCCCCCATCCTTCTTGCCAAGGCTGTTTCTTCTTTGTAGTGTTTCAGGGAGAGCATTTTCCTCGTTTTGCAATTCTAATCTGGACTCCAGGTCTGGAAATCACGGCCCGTAACTGCGAAAATGGCCTGACTTCCATCGTGCTCGCACACTGCCTGCTCAGTACTATTGATCTTTTTAAAAAAGGTTATAAACCTGAGCTATGAAATAGTCCAGAAGGGCCACTTAGGTAAATAATATTACATGTAGTTAATGGACCAATTGAATTTGTGATTGGATCCTTCTTTTAAGTGCTCTAGATCTTATTTACTAACAATGCCTGGCTGAGCACAGTATGAGGAAATAAAACCGACTTTGTAACGTTCTGCAATTCCCTTCCTTCTGGAAAGATACCCTCTTGTTCCAGAAAATTGCTTTTTCCATGGAGTTCAGTGGGAACCAGATTACAACCCTAAGTCTCACTGCTTCTCATGATGTCTCTGCATCACACTCACCACCAGAAGCAAAATTTTTTTCCCGATGCCTTTAAATGGAAAGAGAGCCATGACTGAATAAATGCATGACCTCAGACGTATTTTAAAATTATAAAATTGCAGTGACCTTCTCGTGTCTATGGCTGCGTAAATTCCTTTTAGCTAAAGCCCCATGATCTCAGAAAGTTTATATCCAGCTCTTAAGTTATGTAAGATATATCACTGCCTGGAATAAGTGCTGTCCAAAACTCACAGGGCCGCCATACAACACAAAAATGAGAAACGGACAGCTAATAAAATTGGGGATGATTAATCTGCTTTCACTGCCCAACATGAGAGAAAGGAAGAGCACTAATAGCATATGTGATAAAAATGCAAGGCTGCAGTGGTCCATGATTCACAGTGGAGGTATGTCCTTAGAAGACGCAGAGAAGAATTCCCTATAAAATGTTTTTCACTCAACATCACTCCAGGCCTAGTTAAGAACACATAAATTCCCTGGGGTACAGCACAGAACCTTCTAACCCAGGAATTGTTTGTAAAGGAAGACAACCTCAAAACTTCGGATTACAAAGTTTACAGACGCCTGAAGAAAATTCTTTGCCAGTAATGCAAAATGTCACAATTTGACTCAAGTCCCAACTGCAATTCTTAACTTCCTGGGGAGGGTGACAATTATCAAAGATATATATGTTTGATTTGGAAAGGACAACTCTTTGGTAGAAGCCTCTTCCGCTGCATAATCGATTGATGAGTCACTACCAACTGCATATGGGGAGATATATACGTATTTTTGTATGTGTGTATGTGCTTTTTTAGATATATATCTCTATAAAATACATGTTCCTTGCTGGTAGCTTCAGCTTTGTTTCCTCTTGCGAAGCACTGAGGATTCACCTGGCTCATTCTGTTCAAAGATGAGCTCCCTGTGCAATAGGATGTTCTCCTCTACATCTCCTCTGCCAGGCAGAGCATAATTCATGGCCAGAGAATTTGGGCTGCGGACAGCCAGGCCTGATCACAAGGCTCAAATGCTCAGGACTCCCTCAAGTCTCCTCTCCCCACAGCAGAGCTTCCTGCACGTCCAGGGACAGCTCTGTGTGCTTTGGATGCACCCCAGGGATGGAGTGCAGTGGACACTTCCCAGCGCGTGGCTCACACGGCATTGATGGGGTGTTAACGATGCTAAAATTCCAGCCCAGCTCCTCAGCCACGCCGGGCTGGCAACGGGGAGAGCAGCTCTGGAATAAAAACCAGCTGCAAAGCAGATTTCCCTGCCGCACAGCCAGAGGAGTTATCCCTGCACCTGCGAGAAGGAAGCAGAGGTGCAGGACCTGCAAAGCAAGACACAACTTCGGGAAGGACGGCAGAAAAATCCTCTGGTATAGAGCCAAATGCAAAGCTCCTCTTTGGGAGGGGGAAGTACTGACCCAGCCATGGAATATTTCAGTGCTACCTCAACAAAAATCAGTCTGGGCTACTAAAATGATTAAAATTACTTCCTGGTGATGGAATGGCTGCAGAACATCCTTTTAGCCACTATTATAATAAAGTATTTACAGTCTGCAGTTCTCCCACTTCTTTCCACACAGCCATCACGCAGGTGGTAATAAATAAAAATGTACCATTGTGAGGAGATTAAAAAAATTTAAAAAGCCCTGGAATATATTCATAGTACCTATCTTTGCAAATGCAGGCAGAACAGAAAGCTCATTTTGGCTGTCTGACGTCACCGCTCTGTCCCCTACTTGTTTGAGATGGGCTCTGTATTTATTTTCCACAAAAGAGAGATGTCAACTGAACTGAGAAATACTGTCAAGCACGCTGCCCTGTTGTCTTATCTGCTAATGCAGCACTAATGTAGCATGGCATCATTATCATCTCCAGGCTCTGTGTCCACTGCTTCTGTGCCTGCTGCTTGTAATCTCTGGCTGCTGTAGCTATTGAACTAGAGATTTTTTTTTCCTTTGCCTGTTCCCACTCCGGCTCATCACTTCTTCAATCAGCGAGATAATCTGGGAGCATCATCTCGGGGAGAGCTGTGTGGACTGTCAGCCCTGCCCCAGCCTGAAGTGCAAGTGAACCACCCAGTTCAGAGGGAAAAGACAAGATGATGGCACAGTGGCCAGGGAGAGGAAAAGGCAGTGGCAGCAAGCTCTGAACTACCAACAGCAACGGTTTGGGGCTCTTTTTCTCATCTAGCAGTGAGTGGATTTATCGGTGGTTATCGGTTCCCATTTCTGAGCAAGCTCTGCTGGGCTGTTTTCATTGGCACTTGTGTAAAAACAGAGTCAGGCCCAGCACACGCAGCATCCATCACCTGCAGCCCCTGCTCTGAGCCTCCAGGGTTGCTGTGCTGCAGTAACTCCACCTCTGGCTCCATTTTGGGGTTATTCCTAATTCTGTCATTCAAACCTAACACGAGGTTCTTGAAGGAAGAGGCAAACTCACGTGCTCAATTCTCAAATGAATGCTTCCCAGTTGCAAAAACAGGGCTATTTTAGACACTACTGTGTTCACTGCAGCACCTTTTGGATATGAAAAAGTGCAAGACCCATGAATTCTCTTCCTGTGAGTTAAACTGCAAACCATGGTAAATACACAGGGATTGAAAACCAAATTCATTGCATCTGTAGAACACTGGGGACAGGAAGACAAGGAGTCTGTGCCCCATGGAGAGCAAGCACACCACTGGAATTCCACAGCTCTCTGAACAAATGGGACCAAACAGAGAGCACTGGGCGGGCAAGGAGCAGCCACCCTGCTCCCATGAGGGTGCTGCTGCCTGGCAGCCACCGTGTGCCTGTGGTCTGTGGAAAGGGAACAAACTCCTAGACATCTCCCCTTTCGAAAACCTTCACGGGAGAAAAAAAAGATGTTTTTAGGGGCTTACAGACAGAGGAAGAAAAATCTGAAAAATCCAAATATCTGAAGTACCTAGAGCAGGTGATTTAAATACAGCACAGCTTGGTGTGGGGAGATGACATCTCCTTCACCAGCTCCAGACAACGCAGCTCACGGTCCCCTTTCCCTGCAGCTTCCTCATCACGTTGGATCCTGCCTAGTTCAGGCACACCTCACCACCAAATCCCGCAGTCTCAGCCACCCAGATGGTTGTAGAGCTGAGAAAGAGAAACATTTCCACCAGCAAAAAGTCTCTCTGAATGCATTTCAGAATGATGGAGGCCGAGCATTACAGATTGCAGGGCAGTTGCAGTTTGTCTCAGCCGTGGTTCTGCACAAGCCAGCCCTGGCCATCACATCCTTCACTGCCACCTCTGCTGAGACAGTCCCTGGACAAAACAACTGCCTCGGCTGGCCAGCAGAGCAGGGTGGTTTATGGGGAGGTGGAAATGCCATCCAGAAAAGAGAAATCTTCATAGAAAGAAGTGGGAGAGAGCTCCTCCTGACAGTGATAACAAACAGAATACTCTGCAGATAAAATAAAGAAGCAAAGCCAAATCCTAGTTCATTAAGACAGCTCAGGAAAGAGCCTGGAACTGCAGACTGGACAGTTTTTGAAGACCCACAGAAAGGCTGCAGGCAGTAAAAGAAACATTCATTTTAAGTGGAAAAATGTTGTTCTCAGGAGTACTAAGCAGGCAAATCCAAAAGACACCAAAAATGCTGCACAGACATAAAGCAGCTTGGGAGAGGAGTAACTCTGTTATAATACTGCTTCTGAGTGAAGGAACTCATAGAATCAGGTTTTTGCTTCCATGAATAAAAGGTTCCTGAATAATAACTGCAGTATAAAATTTGCTTATTGAACCTCCACATCATTCCAATAAAGTCAGAGATTTGGGTCAGAGATCTGTGGGAGTAACCACATTATTTCTTAATCTTTGCCATACTTACATTGTGCCCTTTGGCTACCAACAATAATAACATCCTGATCTTATGAGCCACAGATCTAAAAGCCCTTTTAAAAGGACAGACAGCATTCTTCCTCACGTTGTATGGGCTGGAAATCTGCAGCAAAACAGAAGTTATTTGTTTCATCCTTGTGACAGCAAGTGATAACTGGGCAGGATACCCCATAAATACAGAGACACATATATATTATATAGCTATCTCTTAATAGGTGTGACAGATCTTTGGTCCCTGTTGAGACAAGCCCAGTGCCAGAGCAATCTGGAGTGCAGTAGTTTTGTCCCATGAAAGTGATGATAAAAACTAAATATATCCCACTTTACCAGGGAAAAACCTTATTTTAAATATCCCACAGGGCTACTCTGTCACACACTGAAAAATCTGCAGGACATTATCTTGGAAATCAGTTCTTGGTCCTCCTAAGGGGAACTTCTCACGTGGGCATAGGATGCCTTTTTTCCCCCCCAGACCCTTGTCTGCAGTATACCTTAATGTCACTGCTTTTTTTCTTTTTGCATTTCCTTTCATCAAGACACTATTCTAAAATTTTATCCCATTTTCTTCTGGATTTAATTTTGCAGTTTGCTTCCCTGTTCAGTTAAGTGTTGATTCAAGACACCTCAGCTTTCAAGAGACATCCGAGGTGAGGCTCATCAGTTTCTCTTCAACAGAATTTTATTTTGTATGCTCTGGGGTTCAGGCTCAGCTACAGAATAACTGCAGGGGGTTCATGTTTAAATTGAGCCGCATTCCTTTGGCTGCAGGAGTGGGGCTATGCAAAGGAAATGCACAAATCCATAAATAAGGCTTGGCACGATTTCCCTGCTCTACTTAATGCCGACATTTGCAAGCTCTGTTTTCCCAAACCTCTTGCTTCCAAATTCCTGCACCTGCTAATTTGTTAATTCTGTTTTCACTGAGTTTAGACTTATGTGTTCTTAATTATGCTAATGAAGAATAAACTACTTAAAATATTAATGTTTTGCAAACCTTAAAAAGAAAACAGTTAACAAATAGCTTGCCCCGGGGGTCTGTCTTAACTGTTGGATTCACAGACCAGTCCAAGGCATTACTTCTTCTCCTGAGGAGATGTCCTGTCCTCCCTTTCTCCATCCTCCTCCCTCTCAGGTCTCGTCTGGCAACAGCCTCACTTTCTCCTTTTCTGCCTGACCTCTGTTGGGAGGAAGATCTTGCAGTTAAATGAAAAATCACCCCCAAGGTGGTAATTATCACACATGTCTCCACAGGTTCTCTTTTTCTCTGTCGGTGTTGGTCTCCTCTCCCCTCCAAGGCTCTGTAAAGGCTCCTTGCCCTGCTCCTTCCAGCCATCCCTCACTGCTGGGAGTTCCTGGGGTACCACAGCCCTCTCTCTGTGCCCCTCCTGTCCTCTGTGCATCCCCAGATATCTGTGTCAGGCAGGAGAATTACAGTCCTGGCAAAGCAATGAGGCAGGAGACGTGTGCTCCCTGCGAGGCAGGAGCTGTGCTCTGCTCCCCAGGCACCCACAATTCCACCAAATTCTCCTCTGCTCTCCCTGAACATCGCTCTGCACGCCTGGTTTATGCTGTCCTGGCTTCTACATAAACCATAGGTCAGATCATGGCAGAGGTGCACCAAAATTGTGATTTACTGCGCATGGAAGGGATGGTGAGCACTGAACCTGCAAAGAAGAAAGGTGATGAATTGCTTCATTTACCCAAACAACAACTACCTGCAGATCGTCCCTGCCTGCTTGGGGTTTCTTCCTATCTGTGCACTCCTGATAAAAGCTGTGCTTTTTATGCTGCCAGTCTTCCCTGAATGTCTGCGTGGAGCTGCTAAATCACAGATTACAACGTGTAGGATATCGTTCTCACCATCTCCCTGACAAGGCAGCATTGTTTCTTCCAGGACAGATGGCTTACAAGATACTGATCTCTGCCAAGGGAGCAGCACTGCACTGTCTGCAAAGTGGCTCTAAAGTGACTCTGAAAGCAACTGTTTTGGCATTAAGATTGAGGCTGAGGATAAACCACACCAAGGAGCAGGCCGTGGAAGAAGCATCACTCTCAGCAGTATCAAGGAGCTGTTTCACCCCAGGAGAGCAGCCTTCCCCAGGGCTGTGTGCTCCCCTAGCTGCTCACAGTCTGCACGACTAGACTAGATTACAGTCATGCCATGCTTGTCACTTCCCTGGGAGTCTAGCCACACTTGCTGGGGTTTATTTTCAGCCCTGAGCTTTGGGAGTTCAATAATTATATGAGAATGTGTTCTTCTGGGGAAAAAAAAAAAGTTTCTAGCCTCTGGGGTGTGAAGTAAAGAGTGTGAGTCACAGAGTGAACTTCATTGATGCAGAAACCAGACAGAAAGTGTCCCAAATTCTCTGGGTTTAAAAATCTCCTAACTTTTTTAGCCAAAGTTTGGAGATTTGAGGCGTGGGACAGAGAGGGGAGAAATGGGCCTTGGAGCCCATGGACTTGGCAGCACTAAAATCACGGAATCACAGAGCCATAGAACATCCTGAGCTGGAAGGGACCCACAGGGATCATCCAGTCCAACTCCTGGCCCTGCACAGACACCCCAACAATCCCACCCTGGGCCTGAGAGCGCTGTCCAAACACTTCTTGAGCTCTCTCAGGCTTGGGGCCATGACCATTCCCTGGGGAGCTGCTCCATTTGGGGACACCAGATCTTCTCTGCAGCCATGAGCACCTCCTTCTCTCCTTCTCTCCATCCTTTCCTGGCTGGATAAAACCCCAGCATGATCCTTGCAGCAAGGGATGTGTCTGTGCCCTGCTCTGGCAGCAGGTCAGGGCGACAGTGCCATTCTGTACCCTGACTCAAGCCCACACACTCCAGGGATTGCTGCTCTGCTATTTATAAAGCTAAAAGGGTGTTATCACTCAGCCAGCACAGTGCAGAAGCATCGCTGGTGTTCTCCTTGAAGGCAGTTTTGTAAGTCCATTAAATCATTCCAGCTAGACATCATCCACCCTTGTTCACATGGAGCGACAGAGGATGCCTTTGACTCAATCCAATAAAGCAGCCACCAATTTAACACCACTTTTGGCAGAGGGGAAATGCATTTCTGTACATGCCTACTTAACAGCCAAGGCCTGCTGAAGGTTCTCTGCTGCAAGACACCTCGATTACTGCCACGCTGAGCTTAAAATCAGCTGAGAAAATATGTTACACACTGGAGAACTTTATTTAAGCACAGTCATAACTGAGGCTACAGACAGAAATGCAAACAGGGGATATCACCAGACAGGCACTATTTTCAAAGGGCCCTCCTCCTGCAAATCCCTGCCTCCTGACACAGCTGCTTAGGGAGCCCTGAAAAATAGGAATTACCATCACCCCCATTTTCTAAGGGAAGCAAAGCAGGAGACACTTCCAACTTTTGAGAGAATATCCAGGGCAGTAAAGAACCTCATTTCACTCCACACCTTAACCACTGACTGACAGCTGAACTCCTTGTGGAAGACTGCAGAGGAGAGTAAAACCTGTCTTTCCTCCTGATGTTTTCCCTCAAACAAGGCACTGGAGCAGCAGATGTACAGTCATGATGCACTGCTGGTCTCCTCTGACAAGCACTGTTCTTTCAAATCCTCATTTTCTTTTTGTTTCCTCTTGCTTTTTCATCCAAAAGCTTCTGTCCTCGGTGGCTCTGAAGGGTCTGAAAATTCATGGATCTGATGCTTAGACAGCTACAGGAGTTAGCAGGTAGCCTGGAAAGGAACAAAGGGCTTGGAGAGGTTTGAACAGTCCCATCCATCTCAGTGAGGGGTTTAATCCTGGGGCATGATCACTGCTGGTGACAATTCCAATCCTTTCACAGGAGAGGAGATGGAAATTTACCAGTTCCCATTATTTTCCTTTTTAATATCCTTATTATCCTTTTTACTTCCATGCTGGGTGATGTTTGAAGACACCCCCACTTATTTTGCCCCACCTAAAAGGAGCTACATGAATAAAACTCGTGCAAGCAGTGAGCTATGATTAAGGTGTTCACTGAAACAGGGGAAACAGGCAGGGAATTGAAGTAACTCTGCAAACTGCTGGAGGGACCACTGCAGACGTCAGACATCACTTGGACATGGTTTCCCCTGGCACGTGTTACTTTTCCAGCTTTTGCTTGCTCAGGCTGACCCCACTCCTGGGCTCTGAACCTCCTCCTGCTGTGAACACAGTGTTCAAAGTGTAATCCTCCCTTCCCAGGGCTATTTCCAGAGCAGCAGCTCTCCACACGGACTGGAGGCAGGAGTGCCAGGCTAAGACCCCCCTGCACAGCCCCCTGAGGCTTTCTGCACTCCTCCACAGCTCCCAGCAGGGCTGGGAACGCAGCACAACCACATCAGCCCTGCTCCTCACAGATCATTAGGTCAACGGCAAATCAAGCAGAATTAATGTGTGGCAAATGAGATTAGTGCCCAGCTCTGTCCAGACTTTGGCTTCTCATCATGCCAGTGATGTGAAGGGCCCAGTGTTCCCAGCAGAACAGGGTCTGTTGGAAAGCACAGCCCATCACATGTGGCAAAATAAACAGTGGGTGACATCCCTGAGGTGCCTGGGAGCTTCTCCGGGGTTGAAAAGTCATCAGGACTTGCAGCAGCAGCATTTGATCCATCTGACAGTCCCATCCCAGTGACGTGGGATTGTCCCACTGCCTTTCTGGGCGAGCAGCTTTTCACACCTGCACTCCTGTTTGCTCCTCTCATTTGGTTGTAGGGTGTGTGGCACCACTGGTGCCTACAAGCAAGCACAGCGAGAGGCCCTTCTCTTGGTTTGCTGTGACAGGAACCTGTTCTGTTCCTAGAATTCATTTTTTGCTTCTTCCCATATGCAATAAATGTCACTGCACAGCTCTCCTCTTCAATATACTGTCAGCACTCTTCTTTCCAGATACAGAAAAGCAGATAAAGTGTCTGATTAAAAACAGATACAAAGGGCTAAACCCAGCTTGTACAACGAGCAACTGGCAGAGATATTAAATGAAGACCTGAGGAATTTTTTCCCTTTACTTTTTCAATGAGCATTGGCATAATGACCACGTACAGCTCCATAATTTCAAGCTCTATGGTTAATTTTACACATTTCCTTGTTCATGTAATTAGCTGTTAGCATTCTTGCACATTGTCCATTAAATTTTATTACCCACAATCTAGTTTTCGTGGAAGAACAGCAAAAATTACTGCAAAAATAATATCCATGGAAGACATGTTACATGCATCATCACAAGGGAAAATTGGGACTTGCCTCAAATTCTGAGCTGTTCCTAGACAGACTGCATGATTGATTAAAATACTGAGTCTGGTCTTGCTTCTGTCACAAATCTAAAATTAATTCTTTGACTCTTTAGGATTACCCTGCCTCCCTGCTAGCTTAATTACATACAGGACTTAATTTGGATTCACAAAAAGTATTCAGGTTCGCAATTTCCTCAAAACCTAATTTTTCAGGTCTCTTTCTGTAACTATACTAAAGGAATGGGTTTGTATTTAGTAGCTAGTTACCTCTAGTATATGCATGAAAAAAACCTAACTAAGCCAAAACTAATTTTTTACTCTGATGAACCAAAACCAAATTCTCCTCAACATAGTGAGGAACGTTCAGTTCCCTGGGTCCTGTGTTTTGAAGTGCCATGAGGGACCTGTTTTTTGTTTAGTGTTACAGTACTTGCAGCCTGTCTATCTTTGCTCAGCTTCTTCAGCCTGTTTCTCTGAGATCCCCATCCCCTGCTGATTAATTACCTTTGCCAGCACAGCTCTCCAGTGGCAAGCCAGATTCAGCACCAACTTTCCTGTCCTCTCCAGCACTCAGAGGAGCCCTTGCATTTTGTTTTCTTAGCTGGATCTTGCTGCCAGTGATGGCCTCTCTTCAATTGTCTAAAATGCATTAGGCCAAATTTGTTATTTGCTTTCTTCACCCACCTTTGGCCCAGGTGTGAGTCCTTCCTCCCAGAGCTGCAGCTCAGGTCTATCTTTACTGATTTCTGATCAAACCACAGTGCAGTGGGTTTTACCATCAGCCAGCACCTCTGACAAGCACAAACCCTTCTCTCCTGTGCATGGAAAACTACAGACATCAGCCATGCCCTGGTTTTAGGTACTGCAGAGTCAGCTGTTCACCTGTCTGGCTCTGTGTGAGCACCAGGACTTTCTTTCTCCCACAGCGAGCCAGGGATGCTGCTGCCCCTGCTCCTCACGGATCCCAGGGCAAGGAACTCATCCACTCCTCTGCCAGCCCTTCTCCTTGCAAGAGGGTTTTCCAGCTGGACAGAGAATTGGTGCAGCTCTTAAACGTCGCAGTTCACTCCTGTGCACTCAGGAATAGCTCCTAAAAGACATACTCAGAGTCTCCTGTCATTAACTCTTTCCATGCCAGCGTAGTAAGGATCCCCTATGGACAAATCCAAGCATTTTGTGTTTGTTAGTAAATTGCTACTTGAACAGGCAAACTTCCTTTTTTTCCCCACTGGTTTTCCCTGGATTTCCAGGATGAAGAGGAGGAGGGCTAGAAGCCATATGGGCTCTACCCATACTATCATGGTGACTACAGCTCTCCCCTCTGTCCTGCTTTTGCTCCAAGCTTTACCTTAAAGTAATTAAAGGTTCTGCTTGCTGCTGACCTGACTGACCCTGGCAACTGCTGTGCCTCAGCCCCTGCACCAGTCAGTGCTCTCTCTGCCCCTCAGTCCTGCCTGTCTCCTGCCCACGGGCTCCTGCAGTGGGAGGATGGCTCTGCAGTCCTCGTCCCATCCCCAAGGCCAGGCCTTGAGGCTCCAAGTGCAATTTATTCACAGTCTGCAATCTGGAGGGATTCCAAGTTGCAGATGTTTCTCTACCTCAAGTCTTTATTTTTCCTCCTGGTACTCTGGATTTTATTTCATCCCTGAGGTGTCTCAGAACAGTCCACCCTCGCTCAGTCGTGGATGATTTATTTTCCTTAGCAAAATCAAAATATTTTGCTAAGGGTATATTCTGTGCCTCGAAATAGGTTTTGGTGGGATTTTTTTTTGTATGAGGATTATTAGCCAGTTTCCTTTTATTTGTACTTTGAGTTTTCTGTGGTGCTTTTAATGACAGCAGCACTCAAACTCACTCTGAATGTGCTGGGTCAGGCAAAGCAAAGTGTCCCACTTGTGAAATGCCCTCTGAAGCCAAAAACCTGCTCAGCAAATCATCCTGCCAGGCCCAAACCCCTGCTGACTTGGCCAAGAAACCTTCCAGGGGAGCTACAGGAGTGAGGGGTTTGGGTGAAAGAAGCTGGACTCCTCCAAGAATTCCCCTGTACTTCAGGAGAGCTCCTGAGGCCCCTTGTAAACCCTTCGCAGGACAGTCCGGACTGTCCCACTGTGACTGACAACAAATGTCACTTGGCTGACATTTCAGCTGGGAAACAAATCAAATGCTGTCCGTATGTTTCCCACATTTCTTTCTGGACTTCAACTATCTACGAAAGAAAACGAGGGGCAGCGACGGCTCCGGGGATGCTGCACTCGTGCCAAAGATCCCCCAGTCTGATCTGCTCACAAACACAAGCCAACACTGCACCAGACAATGCCACAACACCGAGGGGAAATTTCAGCAACCTCAAGAACATCTGTCCTCCTTAAAGCCTGGAAAAGGTGACACCACTTACACAAACACACATCCACACACAGGCACACGCACCCCATCCCTCCCTGAGGGGAAAAAACCAAGATTGTCCACTCTGGTCTGTGCAGTGGTGGACACAGCGCCAGGCACGGAGCCACGCAGCTCCCAGATGTGTTCCTGACCATGGGGCTGCCTCCCAACGGGACTGACACCTCTCTTGCACTGCAGCAGCTTTGCACTTGCTTAAGCTGATAAATGCCAAGTCAAGGTGACTGCACTTTGTGGCTTCCATCAGCATCGGGCTGCAAATCCTGAGGGCACAGGGCGAAGCCTGAGCAAGCAGAATCAGCAACTGCAGCCCTGCAACCAGCAAAACCATAGGGAAAATCCTCCCTCCTCACACGGGGAATGCAGGACAACATCTCCACAACATCTCCGGGAGCGTTTGCAGCCTGCTGGGCTCAGGGCAAGGCACCGCACCCACCGCGGGAACGAGGATGAATATTGCCTGTTAGAGACTACATGATATTATTGCTTTCCATTAAACTGCACAAAAATACCCAGGTTCTGGAAACAGTGTCTCATTGTAACACCTGCGTGATTGCATGAATAAATCTGTTTTAATTAACTGCCTTTTTTATAGTAGGCTGTAACAAAATATTGTGAGAAAAGTGAGAGGCTGATAGTTGGCTTTGAGATTTCAAATAACCCTCTCCTAATTAAGTGTGTATATATTTATATGTCGTCTTAGAGCAAGAAAACACTTAGGCCAATTCATTCTTTTAACTTCCTTTCCTATTTTCTTTTCTAGTGTTAGTTATTAATTTACTATGCTCTTCCTTCACTTTGCTTCAGCCAGAGCAGAGCCAAATTGTTTCAAATGCATTTTGTGCACTCTGAATTCCACTCTGCTTATGCAGATCCACTTGTCTTGCAGACTCCAGTGACAGAACTCCTAATTGCACGGCTAAAACTGAAAAGAGAAGTCACTATCCTGGACTCCTTCCTGCTTCGTTGCACTTGTGATGCCATTGACTAGACTCTCCAAATTAAAACTCTCCTCCAGCTCAGCAGGGAAGGTATTGCAAAGCTTTGGGAGCACATCAAAGCATCTCTGTGCACTGCTGCCCTTTTCATGTCCCACCATCGTGGTCTGTCACATGCTGCTACTGAACTTCTTCACTTCTCAGCCCAAAGCCTGCCAAGCTTTAAATCTATTGTCACTCTCACTTCTGGGCTCTGTCTCCCCTCCCCAGCACCCCATAAACCAGGAAAAGAGAACAATGAGGAGCATGTCTCTATCCATGCATCACCGGACTGTGCTGGGCTTGGGTGTGTGCAGCCTTAGGAGGAGCTTTAGAACCAAGTAAAGCACAAATAGGGACCAGAACAGGACCAGCTCCTGGTGCCTTACCCATCTGTGTGCAGAAATAGGGTGTGGGCTAGCAGGAAACTCTGGGGGGGCTCTGCAGGGACTGTTTTGACACTGCCCTGGAGGCTGAAGATGCTCAGGTCGTGGCCTGTTCCTGGGCTGCAACAAACACAAACAGGATTCACTCTTGCCACAATCACACACTGCTGGGTTTTAATATTTCCTCTGAACTAAAGCTGTGTTTTTCTGCTCCATAAGGTCTCCCCAGCTGCCCAGACATGAAAGGCACTGTCAGCAGTGCTACAAATACATCCTGGCTGGTCTGATGCCAGCAGATGCCTGGGTTTCCATCAGGAACAGTCCATTACTTTGTAGCATCCATCAGTTCCCAGGGATTCAAGCATTCGTGCAAAGTGCAGTCTTGCTCCAAACATCCACAAGAATGGAGATGTTCCAACTAAAAAACCTGGTGTTCAAACACCCCTTGTGTCTCCAGCATGTCCACTGCACTGAGCTGGTCCACCTGGGACAGGAAAATTCTGCAGTCTGAGGAGGCTGTTTCCAGAGTTCATTTTTCAGGTGCAGGACATTCTCTTTAGTAGCAGCTCTTGATAAAGATAATTGATCCATATGGATTAAACAAGAACGTTGGATGGAAAACATTAGATTGGGCCTCTGGTTCGAAACCAAGATAAAAAAAGAATGAATTTAAATGAGGCAGGAGTAGGTCTCCTTATATGTTGGTTAATTTGGAAACAAACCAGTACTTTTGAGCAGCATCAATTATCCATGATACTTATAAATGATCTTTCCTATAAAAGACTTCCCTTCCACTGAAGAACTGCCCATACTCTTCACTTTTTACATCTGAAGTCTCAATTCTTTATGACTCGATTCCCCATTTAGCACTCACAAAGGCATATTCGGTACGCTGAGATTATAAAAGATGAATAAAATGGGAATCACAAAATCCACACAGCGGGATGGTGCCCCTCATGTACCCACGTTTTTAGCAGCACACTGTTCGTTTGCTTCTGAGCTAATAAACTGAACTCGGGGACAGCTTTGTGTGGCACAGCCTCAAGGAAGGCAGAAACCTGGCTTGGACTTCTCAATCTTGCACCATCACGGGCGTGCTGCTGTGTTTCTCTTTCCTCGCCTGTAAAATGGGTGGAAATGCTGCTAATCTGTCCTAACTCCACGCTAAGAGGCTCAATCCATAAAGCCGATTTAAGCTGCAATATGGGCACAGTAATAATGCCATTAACATACTTCAGATTTTCCAGAAGTGAACAAGAACTGAAAGCCTAATTTGATTTTTTTTTTTTTTAAATTCTGCATTCTCTTCATAATGCTTCAATATTTAAGCACAGGAACGTGCTCTGGACCAGCACTCAGTGCTGTGTGGATGCTCTCTACGTGCCCCAGCTGTGCCCACTCAAGCCTGGTGATCCCTTGGAAAGGGAGAAAAGCCCACCCTTATTGTGTGTAACAGCTCTCACCTTGCCAGCATGACCAGAGGGCTTTTGAAAAGGCTCTCAGGCTCAAGCATCAGTGTCTGGATCAAACAGAACCACATCTCGTGGCTGCCCAAAATCTCCTACAGGTGTCACGGGAAGTGAGAGACCAATCTACGAGCTGGCAAAAGCATGTCTGGCCAAACATCCAGGAACACCAGAGCCACTTGTAGAACCTGGATCAGGGTCTGAAATGCCCATAAACAAGAAAAAAACCCTAAGTAACAATGTTGTTGCTGTGAATAATCTGATAGCAGAGGTTTGACAGGTGTTTGTGGCGTTGTCCTGGTTTAAATGTTGGAACAATCAGGCACAGGATCCTCTCACAGCCTCAGAGCTCCAAGTTTGGTGGTTATAGGACTTCAGCCAAGCAGAATAACCACATTAGAGGGCTCTGAGAGGGGCTCTGCAGCAGGACTGCCGGAATCACACCTCTGTGACTCGGAGCAACTCCTTAGTTCCCTTCACCTCAGCCTGTCACAGTGCAAAACAACACCCTCTGCTTTTATCCACCCACCTGCAACCCTGTGCTTCCCAAGGGCTGAGCCTGAACTCCTGCCCAAACTTCTGGGCCGAGCCAGCCCCCGTTCTGGGAGGGACAGAAGGATGCTCCTGCAGAGGCCACTGGCACGAGCCAGGTGTCCCTGCTCCCACACACACCTCTGGTCACTGACAGAAGCTCTGCGTGCAGAAGCAGGAAAAAGTGGCTCTGATGCTAAAAAAGCAAACCCACAGAACAGCCCTGAAGTGGCCTGCTCTGCACAGCTCAGTGACACAGGAGAGGGAGCCTTGTTTCCAGCTGATTTTTGCAGGAGAGAAAGATTAATCCCAAATTGTACGGGAAGATCATGATAGCAACATTGCTCTTTTATTACACCCCAAATGCTTCACCATGAATTTTGGTGCTATCACCCGGCGTGCCCTAAGAAAGAATAAAAATAAACTCTTCAGAGGACAGTGAGAACATCTGAAATAAAACATTGTTCTTCATGCCCAGATCTAAATCTTGCCAAAATCAGTGGGAATTTTTTCATTTCCCACTGCTGCTTCTGTGCTTACTTCAGTTTTCACCAGCAATTCAACCCATAGTCAGTCCCAGGACTGGTGAGACAGAAGAGGCTGATTAGAGCCACGATTCCCTTCAGCCAGGCAAGAACTGGAAATTCTGAGAATTTAACTCAGCCTTGGACTGGAAATGTCCCTGAGCAGGAACCAGGGAGAGCTAATAACTCTGACAAATCTGATCTTTATTCCCTACAGAAAGACCAGTGTTGGTAGTCTGAATCCCAGCCTTTCCTTGTCTTTCTCCAGCTCTCTGCTAAGAGATTTAACTATCAGGCTCTTGGATTCTCTAGATGCTCCTCTTTGCATAAATAATTAAAAACTTTGGGAGCTTGCAGACTGTTATGCTTGAGGACTGGAGTGACATACCAGGAATCTGTAAGATTTTTGTAGGACGAAACAACCCATTTTAACCATTCACGAGTAAATTCAAATCTTTGGCAAAATCAGAAGACAACCCAGAAAGATCTGCTCATCTTTGTGCTCCCTGACCCACTCCACAGGCCAGCACAGATGAACTATTTTTGACTGGAGATTGTCCAGAAACCCTTGTATGTAAAACACTTCTAAAACACCTCTTCCTTTCATCCACTGCAGCATCCTGCATTTCTTTTCAGCCAAGCCACTCTTCATCCTTTCTTTTCCCAAACTATTTCAGTCAGCCAGGGGTTCATGTGGCTCCTGTGGACAGCAATGGGTTTATTTTTGGGAGGGGTGCCTACCCTTCCCAATTCCATTTCGTGCCAGTAGCTGAAGTGATGGCTTGTTGACTGCTGATATTCCTACTCCTGTCTTTGACAGGCAAGGCTCCCACTCACCAGCTGCTCAGCCTGTTTGATTAGGTTACAGACAGGGTGCAGGGAAAGCTGCAGGAGATAACGTGGAAGGGAAGCTGCTCCGGGTGTGCGCAGGCGCGGCTTTGCAGGACCACAACAAACCTCTCCCAGCTCCCAGGGTGATCCCAGCACTGAGCTCCTGGCACACCAGCACCAGCCCCTGCGGGTGGGGAAGAAGTCAGGAGAGCTGGGAGGGTACCACTCCAAACCTGGCATCAGTTCAAGATCCACAGAAACCCACAGACGAATGTCAGAACATTTGCCCTAACACCCCACAAACACAGAGCTCCAGGCTTAAACAAAGATGTGCATTTTAAGGCAGAAGTCTAGACTTTGGTTTAGACCTTAAATCTGAGAAGCCTGGAGCCCTTTTCCCAGCTACAGAGCATCTCCCTGCCCTGGTCTGGGTGCAGCTTGTGGCCCTTGAATCCACAGCACAGAGGGGGGATTCAGGGTCTGTCTGGAACAGGGACGTGCTCCCTCTCTCCTCTTGTGCATCCAAGCTGGCCATGGGGGATCAGCCAGCTCCCATAGGAGCTGCTCTCCCTGCTGAGGACCCAGGAAGCTGCTGGAGCACAGGGCTGTGTCTGGGCAGTCCTGCTCCCTCCAGCAGCCCCTGTGGAGCCACTGGGCACAGTCAGCTCCAGTATGGCCCTCACAGACTCTCCCGAGAGGAAAGTTAGTCTTTGTTTTCTTGCTGAAGAAATAGGATATTGCAGCAGAAGCAAACTTTTTAAAGATTGTTCAGAGGCTCAGTCTGCTCTTCCCAGATGAGGATCCCCTGATGGTATTATACAGGACAGAAAGACCTGGGTAAAGGATTTTCACTATAGCCCCTGCAGGGACTTTACATCTTGTTGTTCAAACATTCTCTGTGCTCTCCTGCCCTCTTGCATAGATCAGATTTTACTTCCTTTGTCCACATAACCTCTTCTTTTCAGTCAGAAAATCCCTCTCTTGCAGCAGATGCTTCTCTTTGAATCAGCCTTCCCAGCAGCTCCTCAGGGACCCACCTCACAGCCCCCTGTCCATTCAGCCACTGACCACGTCCCTGCTTCCACCTCCACCTCAAAGGAGAACTGGTGACAAGGCACTGACATCCTAGCAATCCTTATTCCTCCTGTTCCTATTATGAACAATTTTAGGGTATTCGGCCAATTTTATAAACCTGGAAGTCTTTCCACCTGGAAACTTTCAAATACCCCAATACACATAACACAGAGATTTCCATTAACTGCAGCTCCAGGCTAAGTAAGAGATCAGCACCTCCATTTCGTAATGCAGCACAAACCAGAATGAACAGGACACAAAGACTGAATGAGCAAGAGGAATTATTTCATCTTGTTGTCCCAGCCAGAGCCCTGAGCCCCAAATGGCTTCATCCTTTCACTGCTTTTGTCAGGAAGGCTTCACACAATGAAATTCTTGCAGCTTCCTATGTTAATCCATTAATACCTGTGAGAGCAAGCTGAAATCTCTACCCTGGTTATCATTCTGGAACCAAAATGCCCAATAAACACTTTTCCATAATCTCTATCCTTCCCTCTCTATTTTACTGAGCAGAAAGTGAATTGCTGTTTTAGCAAGCTGTGCGTGTCAGAGCTGGGAAAACACAGGAATGGATTAAATCCATGGTCCCTTTCTATCCCAGGATGCCATCTGTGGTGATGGGCAGCAGTCTGGGTGCCCTTCTGCACTCTCCCTGTGTCTGGCAATTCCAGGCAGCCAGAGGTTACACCCAGCCCTGCATCCTTCCTATCCTCCCTTGGTGCATTGTGAACTCACCTCGTGTTTTTCAACCTGCTTATGCTTTTGCCCTCCACAGTATCCTGTGGTAATGAGCATTACAATTTAATTAGCAGACATGATAGGGAACCCATCTGACTCTATTCAGGTGCTTAAGCCAGTCTTGCTCAAACAGTGAATCAGATTGCTCTCTAAGGATGCAAAAAGGGATGCAGGACACGTGAGAGAGGCCAGGAAATTGCTTCAGTTCTCACTGGAACATGTTCACTGCACGTGAAGAGGGAGAGAGGGGGAGAGAAGGGAGAAGGGAATAAGGACAAAGCAGCTTCCTGGCTTGAATCCAGAGACTGAGCTGAGAATAAATAATAATACGTGTCTAACGAGCTAACAGAAACACCCATAATTCCCATTAGCAGAAACCATCCTGCTGCCTAAGTCAAGTCTAGTCTCCTGTCACGGACCAACACGAAATAAAACCTGATGTGCACTAAAGAAAATAAAAAATGGGGAAAATGAGGACCCAAGTCCACCTGCTATTCATACACAGAGAGAAATACTCCTGTCTCTCCAGTCCCTCCCCTTCCCAGCCATCACCTCCCAGAAAACATTGCAAGGATGCCATACCTACAGCCACACTTCACTGACCGACTACTCACTGCTTTCCAAGGCAGGAAACCTCAGCAAGAGCACAACTTTTCTGTTGAAGAACTCCACACAACAACACAGCACCCTCTTTACCATGACGATGAGTGGCCAAAACACGAGTCAGGTTATCCAGCAGGGAGGCAGAGCTCCAGGGAACTGATCCTTATGCAGCAGCAGGAGGGGACCAGCCCCAGCTCTCCTCATTTCAACTCTGGATGCCAGCACATTTCTTGCTTCCCCAAGAGGGAACTTAACCTAACTTACCCTGAAAACACACTGAAGCAGAATCGCTCCGACAGCTGAAAGGAACAACAATCCTGCCCCAGCCTTCCAGCCACTGCAGCTCCCTCACCCAGGGACAGCTCCATCCTCCCTTGAGCCCTAACTGCACCAGGCCTGGGCATTCAAGAGGAGCTGGCTGGCAAGATGCTCTGTTGCAGTGATTTGTGCTAACTGGCCATCTCCCTTGGCAGGAAAATCAGCTGAGAGCAGCCTTGGCCTTGCTCTGATTTAGTGCTCGTCTAGCTAAGAAACACACAGCTGTTTAAAAGCCACTGACCTGCTCTGGTTCTTCTTCATCTGAACCACAAGCTGGGTCTGGACCCTTCTGCAGTTATTCATACCAACTCCACATCGCTCTCCAGGATTTCAGGTTCAGAAACTTTCAGGAATCACTTGCTAGCTTGCCTTTTTTTTCCCCAAACTGGGAAAGCAGAGACTACCATCCATCCCTGGCAGCAGCAGCCTGTCTCTCTGGGACAGGCAGCACACCTGGTTCCCAGCTCTCACCCTCTGAAATGTGCCAAATGCAGGTGCTGAGATGAGCCTGCCCAGCTTTGTCTGTCAGCCCCAGCAACTGCAAAACTCTGCATGTGTGCAGTACCTGCATGGAGGCACTCACTCCATCCAGGTGCCTCTCATTTCCAGAGATAAAAGCCCGTGGCAAATCCAGACTCCAGTTTTTGATGGTTGCATCCTGTGCTGAACTTGGTGATCCTCGCTAAACATGACTTTATAAATGTCTCATCCTGCAGGTTGGCTTTTTTCTGCTCTTCTCATGTTTTCCTTTCTCTGTCTCTAGCCAGAAATGATTTACATGTTTGTTTACTCTGAGCTACATTCATCTGAGTCATTCAGCAACCCTCTACCCACAATCACATTACAGCAAATTTGGAACTGGAGTCTCGGGGAGTGAATATTATGCTGTTGTCAAGATGAGAGTGGGGGGCCATATTCTGCCACTGGGTTTCAGGAAGAATTGACTTTTGCTAGGAACATGTCAAAATCCAACAGCATCATAATCCCCTGTGTTCTACATTTCTTTGTAAAGAAGCAGAAAATCCAGGCAAATAAATTACTCTATATTTACACCAGTTACAGTGTAACAATTAGTAGGGTTTGGCTCATTTTGTACAAATTATACTACTGTACTTGTAGGAATAATCTATTCTGTTTCAAACTAATTTTAGCCACCCTTGAGCGCTCTTCCATCTGTTGTAGGAAAAAAAATTATTTGCACATAGCTATTGTGAATTTTCTTCTCCAAGGTATGTTTTCAAGAACTACATCTCTCAAAAACAACGTAATCATATTATTAGCAAGACTCATAGCTCAGCTGACAGTACCTTGTCTATTAAATCCACAACATGAAAAGACCTCAGAATTGACATTCTAAGGATTTTTTTTAAGGTTGCCTGAAATAAATCTTTGTAGAAAGCAAGCTGATCAAAGAATTTTGAGCTTTGCATTACCTTTAACGCAATTCTAGAAGCTATTCAGAGATTCTACCAAAGCAGAAAGAGGTTATGGAAAGTAACAACACCTTTTAAAAAACATATTACAGAACCAATGAGATTTCAATACACTACAGTGAAAGCGATGCACATTAAAATAGAAATCATTCTCTCAGAAGCCCAGTAATAAAAATAAGAAATTCTGTTAGTGTTCTATGCACTTGCAAGATGTATTAAGACTATCAGAGGTTAGTCTCAAGCTCAAGTCCTTTTCCATCTAGTTTCTTTTCACCGCTTTACAACAAAAAAAACCAACAAGACAACAAACCAGCACCTCGACCTTTTTCTTTACTTTTAATGCTAGAAATGTACTCTGTAGCAGTATCTGAGGCATAGTTCTTGCCTAGGAGGACTTGCACCTAGCTGATAGTGTATTGATCCCTGCTGCACCTGAGAATAAAAGTACAACCAAGTGGAACAGCAAAGCCCCACCACAGAAAGCAGCAGGCTCAGGGGGATGTCGTGGTCAGGGGCAGCACCTTCATGCCTTCATCCACCGCTTACTTCTTAAACAATCTGGGGCTGAAGCGTTTCTTCAGCTGATAATTACTGCCAGGTTACATGCAGGGAAACTGGGAGCGAATACTCATGGACCGAACAAAGAGTGACACATCTGATAACACCCAAATCGGGGCTGCTTTTCTGCCTTTTCTCGAGAAGCAACACTAGATTTCTTTACAAGGGAGTATTAGTCAAAACCCCAGTTCCTTTAGTCTGCTTTGGAGCTCTCTGAACAAGCATTTGGCTACAGTTCCAATAAACTGCCTAAAGATACCGCTTCAACTTCTGAAAAGCATTTTTAAAGCAGCAATACAGTAATTTGCATTTCCACAGTACCTGCCTGGCTGAAAGTGTTTTCAAGGGCTTCTGAGCATCTTCACGGAGCCCTGGGAAGCAGTGGCACAGGATATGGCATAATTAAGGAGAAGGCAATCAACACCGAAGAAGACTGAGAGCCTTGCCCAGGATCAGGCAGGATGTCTTCAGAACAGAAAAACCCTCCTCAGCTCTCCCGGGGGGACGGGCACACACACAGAGGCACCGTGACCATAAAGACAATCCTTTTCCCAAAAATCTTTCCTTCCAGCTTTGATCCCGGTGGGTCCCTTCATACTCGGGATATTCTGTGCTCCTTGATCACCTCTTGCATTCTGCACAGGGCACTGCATTACATAAGCTTGGCTCTCTTGCACGGAGATGCACCGGGCACAAAACTTAGGGTTTACATCTGACCGGCAGAGAGATCAAATCTTTTTTTACAATACAGTGGAAAAGTTAAGAAGAAGTGATCAAACAGACTGGGAGCTCAAAGTGATGCTGCTCGAGAATGCAAGACTTGGTACGTGCCTGTTCAACCATGTTACCTTAGAGCATGGAGAATTTAATGGGAGACTTGCACATTACCATATTCATAACCATGACTAACAAATCTGTTGTCAATGCCACCAAAAATATCACACAAGCAGAATGTTTTTATACCAAAGAGACCACTGAAGTCACGGCTCCATAGTAAACAAATGAACTTACGAAGAGTCTTGAAAATCAGCCCTTTTTTCTTTTTTTTTTTTTTTCCCTGCGGAATTTGATACGCTATAAACTGCGAGATGCCTGCTAGTTCAAAGGGGGTCGATAAAAGAGGCATTTTTCTTCTGCAAGCATCACAGCAGAGAACACCCCTCCGGTATCACTGTCACCTTTCCCACGCTGAGGGCACGCGGGTCACCCACACGACTCGCAGCCAGGTCGAGGGCTGCCCGAAGGAATCACGATTTAAATCGGCGTTTAACCCGCTCTGCGAGGGTGCAGGTGCTCGGTGCGTGCTGGCATTTAGGGCAAGGGCAGACAAAATCCAGCACCGTCCCTCGGGATGCGAGTCCCGGCACTGCCGGCAACTCCCGTGGGGGAGCGCGGCCCCGCATCCCATCCAGTCCCGCATCCCATCCAGCTCCGCATCCCATCCAACTCCGCATCCCATCCAGCACCGCATCCCGTCCAGCCCCGCATCCCGTCCGGNCGTCCAGCCCCGCACCCCGCCCAGTCCCGCCTCCCATCCAGCCCCGCATCCCGTCCAGCCCCGCATCCCGCCCAGTCCCGCATCCCGCCCGGCCCCGCCGCCGGCAACTTCAGCGGGAGCAGCGCTCCACGCCGGGGCAGGCGGGTGCCGGTGGCTCCGGGGGATGCGGGCACGGAGCGGCCCCGACCCCCCGCGCCCGGCGCTCGAGGGCTCGGCGCTCCGAGTTCCGAGAGTGCCCGCGGGGCTCTCGGCGCCGTCCCCCCGCCCGGTGCCCCGTCCCCGCTCACCTCCGCGCCGCTCCGTCAGGCGGTACCCGCCGGG
>VZRO01007096.1:353096-373928 GCA_013397915.1 Daphoenositta chrysoptera | reverse complement strand
CTTTTTTTTTCTTTCAATTTAAATATAGAAGTGCTAACTTCTAAAAATGCAGCTCTCTGGATATACCTATCTCCTTTATAATTTATTCACAAACTTTAATGGGCCAGGTACACCACCAGGATCCCATATTCTCCCCTGTACTGCTCCATTTTTCAGATTTAGGATTGCTACCTCATAATCTTATCATGCTGCTTGGGTTCCATAGCCAACAACAGAGTATCACAGGGAACAGACATGTCCCTGGAGGCAGGGCAGCAGGTCAGAAGGAAAAAAGGAGGTTCTGCTGTGAAGAAGAAGCATTGCACAGGTGGTGGAAAATGGAGGGCCTGGTGTTTTAAGGAGGCATACAGGGAGTCAAAGAAGGTAGCAGTAGTAAAGCCAAATGCCCTTTTTCTTTTAATTAAAGCATAACCAATGCATGTGGCCTTTCATGTTGTCTTTGTAAATATTTCTCACCATTTTAGCTTTCCTCCTCCTGTTTGCTTGTCTAATTTAGGCTTTACAGAAACAATAGTTCAACCCAACCAAAGTCTACTGTCAACTGAATCAAAGTCTATTCACCAGAATCTATTGTCTGACTGGAGAAAGGAAAAAAAAAACAAACCAACCAACTACATACCCTACCACTTTAAACAGATTAAATACAGTAAATGCAAAGCAGAATGTTAGGTAGGATGCTATGGGGTTTTTTAGCAATTTAATGAACAGAAGACCAGCAATGAAAGAGCCTTCATGTGACAGATATTCAGCTTCATAGTAGTACAGTGGGAGTTATTATACCAATACATGAATATCTATGCTGTAAAACTCCACAGGACAATGTTCCATGTCTAAGATGAAAAGCAGGGTAGAAAGCCCTGGAGAAGATTCACATCAAAGGCATCAGCCATCTACAGCCCACTCCATTGTGGAACAGGGCTGCATAGTCCATGGATAGCAGAGCCACACCTTCTGCCACTTAATGCTGCCTAATGCACACCAAAAACTTTCACAGATCTCAGGTGACTTGAGCACAACAGTCACCATTCCTATTCCATAACTCTAAAAGCTACAAAAAAAAGTTGAAATCTAACAGTGTGGAATTTATTTGAATGATGAAATCCTTATTTTCCCTTCATATCTTATTCAAAGTATTCCAAAAGGAGGGAGGAAAAGCCAAATTATAAGTAAATTTAAGTCAGAATTTCACCTAGGGAGCTAACTGCCTTTTTTTGACTTTGCAGTTGAATTTGTTTTTTCATGTTGTTTCGAGAGGCAGTAGCAAATCTATGCAGATTGCCTGCACCCTCTTGAATAATATCAAATACAATATATCTTAATGCTTATCTTAGAAGAAGCTCCAATGCAGTTAACATGTATTTCCTAATGTTTGCATATAATTTGCAAACTCAAATCCTAGGCCAATGTGTTGCTGCAAACAGCAGTCTTTTCAATTTTTTTTTTTTTTTTAATGGCTTTTGGGAATGGAAATCAAAGTGCATATCAAAGAAAATAACAAAGTAAGTGACGGCAGAACTCTTTCAGGAAAAATACTTAGAGTCTATTCCAATCAGTTTTGCCTAATCTTCCTGACTGTCTTCAGGGAGGTTTAGTTGGAGTTTTCAAATGCTACAGAGAGGAGGAAGTTTGTACATAGTAACTTGAAAAATTATTCTTTTATCTTTGATGTAAACAAAATGTATTCAACATTTTCTGTAAAAACCTAAATTAAGATTCCTCTGAGAAGGATTTCTTTTCATTTTAAAGTTAGAAGACGTAAACTAAGTTATATCCCTATAGTGATATTTGGATTTTAATGATGTGCCAGAAAATATATATAGCAATATTGATGCTTTTGATGGCAGCAGATGTCACACAATAGGTTAGAACCTTTCAAATTTGTTTCTTAAGTGTTAATGGTATTTCTTCAGAAGGGACATTTTTAAACTATATGAAATTTTCTCTAAAGGTTAATCTAAAATAATACAAAAAAATATTTTAAAAATATTTAATTAATTAATAATGTTGGTTTTTATTTTTCAAGACAGGATCTCTGCAATTTCTTAGAAGCAAGAAATGATGAATTTTGAAGAGGTAATTGATTTTTTTTTTGTTTTTTGGGTTTTTTTTTTGTTTTTTGTAGGGGTTAAAATTCACAAGCGTCTCTGCCAAGCCACTGATAGTCTAAGGTTTCTGTATGCATTTTATGTAAATTATACTCATTTTTACCTCTTTCATTTTTCAGATTTGAGGTGCCCAGATCAAATGCAGCTACATAGCTGTTTCAGTCTTTTCTTTATGTTTTGGTATAGAAGATAATTCACACCGTTATTCACACCCATTTCTCAGCAAGCTTTTATCAATTAGAATTTAGATCATAGCAGTACCAATACATCCTAAGACAAGTTTTGTAGGAATAGAGAGAGTATATTTGAATCAGGATGCATCCTGTTATAAGAAAACAAATCAAACAAGGTCCCAAACAAATATTTTAATATTGATAAAAAATCTCTAGCACATATAAAATATTGTGTTATAGACTGGCTTCAAGCAGTTGCTAATTTAACCAAATAGTCAACCTAGCCACATCGCTAAATTAAAATGTTCAAACTAACACCTTCCTCAGAAGAAATGGTAAAAAAGAATTCCAAAAACCAGAACCAAAACACAGTTTGGTCTTAACCTGACATACCAACTGTGATTGGTTTTACAATTTTACAATAGAATGTCTGTATTCACCAATGAGACACACAATGAGAGGATTTTTATATGTTTATATATGTTGAGGAATCCACTCAGTGCAGATGTCTCGGTGAGCTGCTGCAGTGGGAGCTGCAGGCCGAGATCTGGGAGCCCGAGACAAGAGGTTGGGAATTGCTGGCCCTTGGCACAACAAAGGGCCCAGGGACCTGTGGCACCATCAGGGGACCGGGCACCCAGAGAGGTGGAAGCAGACGAGGGCTCCAGACCTTCCCTGGAGGGAAGTCCTGCTTGGACTGTGGGAGCATAAAAGCCCAGGGGGTCTTTTGTTCCGGGTTCCTCCTTGGAAGCATCAGCTCAAGCTGCTATTTTGTTATTTACTTATTGCACTAAGATTAAATTATTGTAAGGACTGTTTCATCTGAGACTCTGCAGTGGGAGCGCTGGGGCTGAGCCCTCTGGGAAGCCTGGTGTGACTGTGTGAGTGTGGGGGTGTAGCTGTGAAGGGGCCTCGGACCCAGCTCAGGAGTGTGAGGGTGACTGGCAGAGGGGCTCCTGGAGGGACAGGCAGGGAAGTTTCCTTAACATATAAACACCTATTATCACACGGAGCACAGCAGCATTTACAAGATAAGTGCCAAACTTCATGAATGGTTCTTCATAGAGCTGAAGCTACCTCAGTGCTGTAAACCACAAATAGAGTTTGTTAAGTGTGCAACGCTTTTACAATATCTCCCAAAATATGGGAAAGATGAGTGGCATTGAGGCTCCTTAAGGCAGATCTTGAGTAAACAACTTCATCCATATTGTTTTGATACCTGGGCCTGACGGTGCAAACAGAAGTAGGTGCAAACTGCCAAAGGTAAGCATTTACCAGATCATACTGGTGTCATCCATACTTCATGACAGGGGGAACAGTTCCCCAGCGAACTTTAAATCTGTAAGTCTGGGGCTTTTCTAGCATACATCATGTTCACCAGGTGAACCTCAGCCCTGAGTTTCTATTGTTCCTGATTTAAGGTTTAATTCACTTCAGGACATTTTTCTAAGGAAGCTGGCATGATAAAATCACGTAAGAAAAGAAAAGCAGGAAATAAAACACAATTATTGAGGTGATGATAAAACAAGATTGCAAGAGGAAAATACTTACAAGATAAGTATAAAAAACCAATCCAAAAACCACTGAGGTCAGCAAGATGGAAGGGAGATCAACATTTCCCCATCTGACTTTCAGTTGCTTGATTAGCTTATTGAGTGTTTTAGTGAGGATTAGTCTTCGGTATCTACTATGTGAGCCTGTCAATAAATATCCTTCTTTCAGAGTTCCTCTGTAAACACTAAAGGACATTTCAACATAAACGACCTAAAGAAGAAGGGCTACATGTCAGTCTACCTAATGGATGGTATGTGAACAGGTTAGCACTCTTAACATTCCCGATACATGCTGGAAAATTCTGTTTTACTTTTGTAAAAATGTACAGCCTGTTATTTATACTGCCACTTCCAGTGCTTCTGTTCCTGCTCCATTTCTGCTGCTCTTCTCATGCATGTGACTGGGAAGCCATGACAGTACCTGAGGCCCATTATTGTGTTATCCTTATTCTTTGGGATGAACCAGACAAAATTAGCCATCCTGAAGCAGGTTCAAATCTTCTGGATATGGGACGTGTTGACCACAGCATCCAAAATTGCCAGGAGGTTGTTCATTACTTTCTTGAGTTTTCCAACGTATTACTTATACAAACCAGACATTCAAGGGCTGGTGTGTGCCATGGTTTCAGTTACAGTGACATTCTTGTCTCTGAAAGACAAAGCCTTTTTATAAATCTGTCAGCTGTCCTCAGCAGCAGTCACAGATTTTGTGTGACCGTCATCACATTTAGATTCCCCATGGGCATCTTGGCACCAAATGAGTCTGGGATGGCTGTACACTGGCATGCACATGGATTTCATGGCTTGGTTGATGGGGAAAACAGAGATGCCAGTGCTGTTTCTGAGGATGTGAAAGTGTGAGGTGGACTGTACCCCTAGATGGAGTAACATCATCTTGAAAATGATACTGCTTCTTTTGTCCTATGTATATGAGATTGATGTGCATAGTTGTGACATCTCCACTGTCAGGGCTATATTTTAGTCATGAGACACTTACACGTGTGTTTCCTGACTTTCAATGGACATCACGGAGCCAATTTGCATAACAGCTTTGGGATTTATAGGACTTTTGCTGTCAAGGACTACACTGTCAACATACAGAGAATGGACCCAAGTGCAAACCATTCTCTCAGCCACAGCAAAATTTCTTGTTCGAAAGCCTATTCGGTTTAGTCCAGCAGGAAATCTACTGGCAAACTTGTATTCAAAAACTGCCACAATACAGCAGGCAAACCAATCGGACAGTGTCCTTTTTTTTATTGTACTTTTGGTACTGATTGTAGACAGCCACATTTTTCTTCCACTTTTTTTAAGTGGTCTAACCACTATGTTGATACTTAAGAAATGGGTTGTATAAACAGAAAATCTCTTCTGACTGTGTTTTTTTGGTAAAGGGCATAATGAGTTCTATCTTTAGTGGTGAAATTAGTGCTCTAAGCGAAACTATCTGATCAGGTCTTTCAGAGGACTTAGGCACGTAGATTGTGAATCCTGAATCGCTACCAGCAAGAGACCAGAGAAACTCTCTTTGTGGTTTCACAAAAACTTCTGAAAATAATGAGTTAATAATTAAACTATTATGACAGAAAATTGAAATTTACCACTTCTCATATATTTCCAGCAGCACATTTCTATCTTTTGCAGTATGTTAAAAAATTCCTGGGTTTACCCTGTGCCTTTTACTTAGGTGTTATTTTTACCACTATGGAGCTTATTATGATAGCACTTCTGCTGCAGTTTAAGGGTGAGGATCATGCAACACATGGTGTCTCGCTCCTGTGAATTTCCACTGTAAGTTTAGAGCAATGGTACCAAAATTATGGCTAAGACAGACAAAAAGTTGAAAGAAGCACTGCCTGACAGAACTGATTAGCTACTTCATAAGTCTATAATTCCTAATAGTGGTAGGGGCACATATATATATATGCTCAAATAATCTCCACTGTGGCACAGCCTCGTTGTTTGACTTGTATAGTTGTCACAGCAAAAATGAAATTTAGGAAAGCATAAGAAAATGAAAAAAAACCAAACTGGCATTAATGAATTAGTTATCTACACACCAGCTATGTGGAAAGAAACCAGTATCCAAACAAGAATTATTAACAAAAGGCAGGAGATAAATTGACTGTAAAGTAGAGTCAAGTCTTAGTCTGTTGAGAGTAATAGTAAAAATTTCCATTGTTCTCAATGAGAGCAAAATTTAGCCTACAGGTTATATGACATTCATTAAAATATTCATAAGTTGTAATATAAAGTTGAATAGAAATATCATTCGTATTTCATTAATATGTCAAGGTGAAAACTAATGGACTATAGATATCACAGGTTTAAGAGCGGCTTTTCTTCTCGTATTTGACACTTCTCTCCTTGACCCCTTTACACTTTCTGGGTCATGTAGAACAATCATACTACTTAATTTGCAATGCCTGTCAAAAAACTCTGGCAATACAGCTGAATGGAGGAAGCAGAAAGACATAGTCCAACTTTTGGGGGACTGAAACCAGTAAATGTCACAGATTTAGAAACCTTTCTTATGCAGGAGTCTGTGCCAGCAGCCATAGTTTCACCATTCATAATGATTGCATCAAGTTGCACATGACCAGCAGCACTCCATACAGCACCATGACCTGCAGGAAACCATTCCATTTGTAAAAGGTCAAACATTCTTTGCCTTAAGCTTTTGAAATGAAGAAGAGAAAACAATTTCAGGGCTATTTACTACCCATTTCTCTGACAGCTTTTGTCCTGGTTTCCTGTAAGAGATATTTGCTTTTATAGTTACAATCCTTTGAGAAAATATGATGCTTGTGGCTGCAAAAAAAAAAAAAAAAAAAAGGAGAAAAAAAAAACATTTTATTGTTTTCTTTTCTTTGGGTCATAAAGCTTTTATCTTGTTTCTAAATTCAGAAAGTGTGCCTGGAAGTGCATTTTTTTAGTGTTAATGACTGATGTCCTTTCTATACATTTTAGACAATCAGAAAAGAATACAGATGATCACAGAATAATGCTATAAATGTGGAAAAAGATTTATAATGTTTTTGCTACTTATGTAAATATGACCACTCTCAAAATCAAACCAAAATTTTTATTGCCAAGATCCAATTTTATGTTGCATTTCTAATCCTTTTCTATGCTGCTTACTTTGTGGGAAATGAGATACAAACTTCCTAGAGTTCTGTTTAAACACAAATGTACATACATGGGCAATATAAGGTCTAAATAGACAATTGAGTCCAGAAAGAAACCTAACTTCTCAGGCATAATAAGCGGTCAAAACCTACTAAGATGCCCCGACCCCCTAAATGAAAATAAACAATGTCTTTCTTAGTCACATTCTCGTGCATTTTATTGTGAGACAAATTTATGAGACACCTATGGTGAACCCAAAGATGCTTTTCAATGTATTAGAAAATCATGGCACAACAGAAAACTCTTGGCACAAAACTTTGCAAACAGGAAAGGGAGGCATGGAATGACAAGAAGAGTGTATGCCATATAAACGGTAAAATAGCAAGAAATACTGGCAAAACTTATAATAATATTGCCCACAATATGCTATATCGCAGGATTATCATTCCCTTGCATAGGCTTCCTGATTCTGCCCTCAAAACAGAAAAAAATTCTACAGTATCCAGCAACACGTTTCTTTCCAACACTTCCCTTGTTGTTCCTGCTGCTTCCTTTTGAAAAGCAACATCAGGTTTATGATTCCATAGATCTGCAAGAAAGAATTACAGTGCAATAACGGTCATCTGCCTCTAAATTAAAAATGTATCATAACACTAGGGGCTGATATCTATAAACTTGTCAAAGCCTACAAATAAAACATTAAAAGGAGGAAAAAATCTTCCCCCAACACAATGTATATCACATAAATATGATGTTAGTAAAAGCCGTCAGTGTAACCATGAGGAAAAAAATGAAGAATAAAGAAGTTCAAAATAAGATGGTTATTTGTTTGTAGTTTGCAGCTATGTTTATAATACTTGAGAATGTCACTGAAGTTAATGCTAACAACTGTTTTTAACAATTAATGCAAAACAATTACCTACTTTACTGATGAGATATCCTCTGGCTCAGGGTGCAAATCAGGAAGGAAATAGAATGAATTATTAGGACTCATTATGTACCTTTAAAAGAGCTAACCAATAAACTTGGAAAGAATCATAGGAGAGTAGATTTCCCTCAGTAATCCCTGTTCACCTTTTCTGATGCTTTGATGCAGTGCTGGTGTGTAATATTGAATAAATGTTAACATTTGGTATATTTCTGATCTTCTTAGTTCAACATTCCTGTGTGTAAGTATTCGGTTTCTTCATGCCAGCATTTTCTCATAGAATCTGTTTCATTTAGGTATTTCCAATAATTTCTGTTAAAAAAGGTATTCAGAGCTTTAAATATCATCTAGACAAGGGTTTGGCTACCCATCCAAGATAGCCATGAAGAGTGCATTAGTTTTTGTTAAATCATTACAATTTGTACGTATGGATTTGCTCCACTGGATTATAAACTGCTTTAGTTTACGTTAGGTTTTTATGGTCGAAGTGAAAGAATCGTCCCTTTTCGTTGAGTTTACCTTGCGATGAGAGATTTAATTAATTCTACCTCAGAAGGATCAGATATTTAAAAGGACACTGATAGCACACTGAAATCTGACTCTACAGGAATTAGTGTTGTGCAGAATATTCTTTTGAATTCTCTTCATTATTACTTCATTTCATCATGTTTCATGACAATTGAAATTCTTTTCCAATATTATGATGATCTAGAAGTCTGAATTCTCTTTGTATCACAATGGTCTGTGTCACTCTGAGTGCTGATACTGCCTTTGTGGCAGAAACCATCTGCCCAGGGCTAACACAGACTTAGGGATTGCAAGATGATGTGTTCAGGATTGCCTAAAAATCATAATTCAGTGCAATTCTCTCTTTCTTATAATGACAATTCAATGATGTCATGTTGCCATTTTAGTCCCATAGAAAAGTAAAGTTTGAACTACTTAATTCTGGTTTAATATTAAACTATTTATTTTAATATTAAGAACTTTTGAGGTGCCTATTCCTCTTAATTTATGGTATCATATGAATGACATCTAGACATACTAACTAAAATAGCTTCAGGCAAATGGTATGAATGTTGCACATTTCTTCTTTGAGATTTTCCAATAACAGATTTTGGACACAAACATTGAAGTCAAACAAGATGACTCTTATTGTTGGAGGATGTGGGGACCCCAGTGGATAATAACACAAGTACATTTTCATAGAAATGTAGAATAATTTGGGTTGGAAAGGATCTTCAGAGGTCATCTAGTCCAACATTTCTCCAATAAGCAGGGACACCTTTAACTAGATCAAGTAGATCAGATTTCTTTCTAGCCTGACCTTTAAAGTTTCCAGGGATGGGGTATCTACCAGCTATCTGGGCAACCTGTTCAGTGTTTCACCACTCTAATTGTAAAATATGTCTTGCTTTTGTCTTGTCTAAATCTACCTCCTAATTTAAAACCATTATCCTTTTTCCTATCACTACAGGCCATAGAGAAAAGTCTACCTCCATCTTTCTGATAAGCCTACTTTAAGTACTGAAAGGCCCCAAGAAGGTCTCCATGGAGTTTTCTCTCCTCCAAGCTATACAACCCTAACTCTCTCAGCCTTTCTTCAAAAGTGAGACTGCTTTTACAGGTCTGTGTCTTTCTTCTGCTGGGAATCTCTGAGCTGGTCACAGTACTCTGGGTGGGATCTCATGAAAGTGGAATAGAGGGTGAAATTCACCTCCCTTGACCTGCTGGCCACACTTCTTGTTATGAAGCCCAGGGTATGGTTGACTTTTTGGGTTGCCAGTGCATATAGCCAGCTCATGTGCAGCTTCTCTTCCACCAGCACCCCCAAGTTCTCCTCCACAGAGCTGCTTTCAGTCCCTTATTCCCCAGTCTTTAGTGATACTGGGGCTTGCCCCAGCCCAGCTGATGCATCTTGCACTGGCCTTATTCAACCTCTTGAGGTTCCCATGGGCCCACTTCTTGAACTTGTCCAGATCCCTCTGGATGGCATCTTGTAGGAGTTGCACACTCAGTGGCACATTAGTTTAGGAATGGTCACTGACAGCTTTTATTTAAAACAAGTGATTTTTTTAGTTAGGATACACTTAGACATGTCTCTCATATCTTGTACATTAATAATTTTACCACCAGACTATCCTTGATGATAGTTATTTTATATTAAGGAAATAAGAAAAAAAAAGAAAAATAGTGAAGTCCTCCTTTGTCATCCATTGCCTTAACCCAAGACATTTATACAGGAATAAGCAATAAATATTTGATTTACAAACCCAATGAAATGCCTTTTTCCAGAGGCTAGGTTTAGAATTTGAGGATTGCAGTGATATGTAATCTAGTAGATGCAGGACACCTTATCCTATACCTTAATACAGCCCTTACCACTAACTTGCTCTGATTCACTCCACAGCTTTGCTTACTCATCTTGTCCATATTTATTTTCTTTGTCTTTTTTGCTCTTATACTGTCTTGTCTTTCCACATAAAGTAGCAAATGATTCATTTGTAACAGTCTCTCACTTGGATTAGCCTCTTTGTGTTTAATTGATTTTCCAACTTTTTAAAGGGATGTCTTTCAAGATTTCTGATTTTTTCTTCCTCTTGTCTGAATTCCTCCTAACTTTTCTGAGTAAAATAAAAACTTCTCTGAACTTCTAAGTTTTCTTGTGTTCAAATATTACCTTCATAACCTGTCAGCTTTTACTGCTGTCTTTGCAAACTTGTTGTATTTTTCTTTCACAGACAACATCCACAAATAAAGAAGTATGTTATATCATTTTGTTTCATTATCTTGAAGTAGCTGGTGGTAGTCTTTTTTTTCACAATCAAAATTCGAGTTCAACATTTCCAGTTAGAGAAGCTGAAAGATTACATTGTTTTATATCACTTGTAAATGCAAATAAAGAGCATCAAATTCTCAAAGAAAATTGTCATTTGTCAAGATGACCTAGTAGAAGGAAATATAATATGAGGTTTTGTACAATATTTCTTTCCAGGGTGAGGGGTCCTGCAAGCCTCTTTACTATTCTGTATAAAATAAAGTAAGGAAATATGAGGAGTTACTGTTTTCTTGCTTGGAGTTTTGGGAGTCGTATTCTGTCCCTTCATGCATTCTGAATATACAAGCCCCGGTAGAAAACTCCCACTCTGTATTTTATGGGTGTAATTCTTAGGTATTATTTCGTATATTATGTTCTTGTATATCATAAATATATATCCATATATAGTGAGGATCGTTTTTAACAATCAGCACAGTAAAAGTGCTTCAGCACTTGTCCCTACAACAACATTATGAGAAAATAAAAGGCTTATTTATCACAAACATTTTTAACAACTGTTATTGCATGACTGCCCTTAGGATCCTGATATGCAAATTACTTGTTACAAGGGATTTGCTTACATATCTTTCTATTGGACTAGTACAAGCTGAGTAAACAAGCTAAATTCTAAAATTCATTGGAAAGTGACACAAGATCTGTCTATGTCCTCTAAGCACCTTTTGTGAATACAGCTGAAAAATAATTTTTCTTCTCTTTTTTGTCCACTGAAAGCAAAATAGACCTGTGACTGAATGTGAGAAACAAATCCTCAAGTTACAAAATTCAAATCCAGATAGAAAATATCAAGAAATCATTGTTACATATCAAACTCAAATTACCTAACAAAATGCAAAACAATCACATATCGAGGAAAACTGGAGTGGTGAATCTGACATACTAAATTGGGCCATAAGTGGATGAATTCATATTTTTTTTTTTTTAAACTATGAGCATATACTTCTAAATCATAACTATTCCGTCGTTATTTTTTATTTGCTTGATCTTTTTTCAATGTTTTCTTTGTAGCTGGAAATAACAGAATTGTTAAAAAATCTGGCAAAAAGAACACTGAGTTTTCCCCTGATGTTACCTTTCAAGATCACTGAGAGGTGATTGCTTACAGGTGTTACCTTTCAAGATCACTGAAAGTTGCCAACAATACTTAATGTCAAAAAGTGGGATCTTATTCTTTTTCCTAGCTGTAGGACCATTTTTAAAATTCCTTCAAATCAGGTTTACTATTCTGCTTCATTGCTTAATGAGGCTTCATATTAATCTACAAAGTGTCAATAAATCATAAACTCTTTTATTCATGCTCAAAGTGCATTCAATCAATTTTACCCACTGCTGAGCTTCCAGTATCATCAAATGTCTGATCTATCTTTGTGCATTTACTAAATAATTTAAGAATATTATATTGACTGATTATACATTATTTTGAAGCACATAGAATCTATGGTTATATCACAATTTCCCAAGTGGACAAAAACTTCTTCATTTGTTGTTGGGAAGATAGGAACAAAATTATTATTAACTGGGCACCAAAGGTAGCTTTTACACACAAAAAAAGCTTTACCTTTACAAAATGACTTTTTAAAAATGTTTCTGTGTTACACCAAGGCTCTAATCTACATCTCATTTTCTTACTCTAAGATTTGAGACTAGCCTCTAGTACTCAAGACAAAAGAGGCAAAAAAGCCTTATGTAGCCTTATTGCTTTTATTCTTCATAGATGGCAGAATAATAAGAAAGTGCACAACGGGCAAATAGAAAAGATAATGTGCATGAGATTTGGCTGAAGTGCATTGGCAGAGTTCGAAGGAAGAGGATGTCCCTGCACCTACTGAGGAGTCTCTCTATTCTATGTACCTTTCTGTGCAGCCTTTTGTATTGGTTGTACAACAGGCATTCTAAACAGAATGTGATTTTTCATTTTTTGTTGTACTACTAATAGCATAACCATCCAGCAGTATTGATAGGGAATACATTTATGCACATGAGAGAATAAGAGGTTGACAAAATCGTCTTACATGGTGAGAGGTGCTGAATATTCTTCTTGCAGGACTTCGTAACATCAGATAGTATTTCCTACAAACTGATAACTAGTATAGCCAACTGATAAAGTATCGCCATAGCATAATGTGAACAGACTTTCAGCATCATGAAATTCTAGGCATTGTCTTACCTCTTACCTCAAGTGTTTGTTTGCTTTAAAGAATTAAATTATGTCTGACCTTGTCTTTCAAAAAATAGGTACAGGTAATTATGACCCTAAGGTCATAGATCTTGATGGAAAAAAAGAATCTAAGGTGTGCTAAAGGGAATCAGAGCCCTCTCTGTTTAATCCTTTGCTGAATTTAGCTGCTCCATGTTTGCATTAAATTTTTTTAGGGTGGCACCCTGAAGAGCTTCTTTTTCTTACTGATTATACAATTCTTCCAAGATTATACCAAGGCACCCAGTAAATAGTTAGAAAATTAAGACAGTGCCCTGAGGCAGGGCAGCCCAGCATAAATCCTGACTTGAACATTCAAACTGAAGGATTGCTGGCATAATGCATTTGAAATGCATTTGAAATTAGAATTTGGAAACGAATATGAAATTAGATTTTTGATGCCTATACAAAGTTAATTCTCGCTCCACACTCCTGTGTGTAACTATTTGTGTCTATGCTACTTTTTTCTTTCATTGGTAAGTTCAAAAAAAGTTTAGTGGACTGGCAGACATAGCAGGCATAAAGAAGGGACAGAGGAAGTCACATTCAAGGTATTATAAGTTAATAAGTTCTTTTTCATTTTCAGATCAAGAGATTTTGATAGGCACAGAAAAGAGAAGGTGTAAATTTCATTTGGAACATGAAAAATATAATACACTTAAAACTCAGAAAAGTCAGAAACAATGCTGATAAGGAATTGAAGCAGACAAATACCATAGAAAAGATATGAGAAAGACATTGCTCATAAAAACAGATTATGTTTTCCTTTTGTCAACACAGAATTAATAGCTGAATGCTATAATGAGGTTTTATTTTACTAAGACTTCATTACATTTTCAAGACATGCTACTACAGAACATTTATAAGAACATTATGAAGTGTTATAAATAATTGAAACTAAGCTGCCATTGTCAATTGAATAAGTGCTTGCAATTCATTATTATTAGATTTCCCCCCACTCAACAGTTCACAAAATTCAAGAATTTTCATTAAACATGGAATGCAGTACACCAATTCAGACAAGCCCAGACACTCCCTCACTGAGCTGGCATTCCTAGCTTTGCCAGCTTGGGACAGGGACTGGTGGTAACTTGCAAGAAGGGCTCCCTCCTGGGTGCACTCTTTCCTTGGAATCTCCTCTGTACTCACCTGCAGAGTGACAGAGTAACACAAAGAGAGGAATTATCTGGTGCAGCTTAACATTTGAGCAATGCAGTTCTTCTTGGCACAGTAGCATACATTTTGGAAGTCCCAAATGCAGGATGGAGAATTGAAGGGATGTCCTAAGATGTCCCTTAGGAGGGGTGCCCCTCAGCAAAGGTTGATCACTGCAAGTGACACAAAAACGCTCCAATGACTGTGAAAATAGCAAAAATACTACCCCAGATGTTGTCCCTTATGACACACTCTCCACGCTAATTATTAGATGCCAGAAGTTTTTTTGTATTTTGATGCTCAGCATGCCTTCTTTACTACAAAGGATACTTGTGTAGCATCCTGATTGATTCAGCCATTCCTTAATTTAGTTCAGAGAGTCAATCAATATTTTGTATAATGTGGTGTGTGTGTTTTGATAAGCAAAGAATTGCCTCCTGAATCACTTCTCAGGCACTGAATATAAAACCACCATATCATTTATTATTCCAGTTTGGTAAGCAACTGTGCTTGAACTGGTCATTGATTAAGCAGAGCTTTTGTGTCAGATTACAATAGAAACTTGGTTGTTATTCCTTTAAAACAGTAGCTGCAACAATCCAACCAGTTCTTTCATTCCTATAAATTCCAATATGATTTGGTATCCAAGACAAACTCCAAATCCATAACTATATTTTCTAGTGTTTTAAAAGAGTATATTTTTCTTGTTGCATATGATGTGAAAACACCTAATTCTGTGGTGTTTCAGAACCACTTATCAGGAAAGAGGTCTATGTTCTCAACTGTTATACCTGGAAAAACCACCTGAAATCTGTATCTATTGTAGTGAAGATGTACTATAAATGTATGGTATAGTGTTAGAGAGTTCCATAGGCATACATACCAAAGTGTTTTCCATACTTGAAAATGTATGTACAGTGTAAGTGTAAAGGATTAAAAATTTCTATAGTCACCAGTGCATAAATCATTCTTGTCATTGCTGTTATATGTAACTATACTTTTATTTTCCACAGTGTTTATGGAAGGTTTTAATTCACATTATTAGGAATATATTAATTCTCAATATAATTTAAATTCATAAAAATATTTACTTACAAAAAATGGAACACTAACTTTTGATTGGTGTGTAACCTGAAAAGCTCATTGATGCTGAAAGGTAGTTTGCAGTAGTACATCCCATTTTAGGTTAAGGTAGAAGCCTTTTGTTTATATATTTTTATTAGTGAGGTATTAACATGTAAACAAGTTATCACTTTCAATTTTTGCAAATTCAACTGTTTCAGATACTTTTTCTCTAACCTAAATCATTATGTATGTCTTTGGCATCAGAATTTGTTGCCGCGAAAATTTTTATCATATCAAAAAACAAGATTGTCACCTCAGGTGAGGAAATAATCAGGAGGAGTAGACAAAATCTTCTGGATATGAGATACCATCAGATGGGCACAAGAAAGATTTAAAAAAAAACAAAGCCGTTATACGTTTTTAAGATGATAAGGTTTAATTGAAGATCCATTGACCTATTTGTCTTCCCCTGGCAAAGATCATTATCCTCAGGTGTTGCACACACACACAGTGTAAACAAGCCCAGAAGGCGGGTAGCTTAAGCAAAAGCATTTTAAGAGATGGGGAGAGGAAATTATACTTTCTGCCCAGAAGCACTGCATGAGGAAATTTTTTATACAAAATAAATCAAATACTGTTCTTTTTTAACAAATCGGTGAACAGTTTCATGTATCTGCAAGCTAAATCAGACATCTAAAGGACAGCTGCAGTGGCCAAGACTTTGGTTGAATTGCTAACACTCGCTGAAGAATCCTGGATCAATGCAGACTCTAAAGACACAGGAATATATTTCATTCTGCAAGGAATGCCATAATTTTGGAATATGGACTATTGCATGAGAGAAAATAAAATTTTTATTCTCTTCCTAGACTGATGAAATTTCACTATTCAAGAGCTATTTATATTTGTCTGTACAATCACTCTCAGGCACTCAAGAGCCCAGAACATTTAAACTGCTTACAGTGTTTGCTTCTCTCAATGACATATTGAGAATCTTTCAAATTGCCAGCTAAAGTAATTAATTGTGACAGGACTAAAAATGATGCAGTAATGAATCCTGAAGAAGAGTTGAGAATGGAAGAATGATGCTAAGCCTGGGATGGAGGGTGGGAGGAAGGTGGTTTAGAGAGTTTTTTCTTTGTTTCTCACCATCCCACTCCATTTTAATTTTTTTTAATTGACAATAAATACAATTAATTTTTCCCAAGTCAAGGCTATTTTGAACATGACAGTAACTGGTATGGGAGCTTTCCTAGCTTATTTTCTCCCCCTATTCTGTTGAAGAAGAGTGATAGAGCAGCTGTGTGGGTATTTGGCAGCCAGTACAAATTAAACTTACCTCTTTTAGGAAATTGTCCTGCAAAAAACAGATACTGCAGACACACCTTGGATGATAGGATATTGCATGACTCCTCCATGGGTCACACACTAACATAACTGCTTTTTCTCACCTTTGCCTCATTTGGAGAACACAAGTGGCATTCAACAATGAATGCATACTGCCATATCTGAAACCATTCAGCTCCTCTGATACAGAAAGAGAAAGAAGTTGAGAGGGAGAAAGGGAAAGTTCAGGAGAGGAAGAGATAAAGAAAGGGAGCTGGCTGTGCCTCCCTTTGCTGTGCAGACTGGGGTAGGGATCCTCTTGCCTAAACCTCAATCTGGTGCCATTCAAGGCCACTTCATTACTCCTACATTAGGGCATCTGACCTCTGACCACTGCTCCAAAAAGGGCCTCATTTCTGCCACCCATGTCTGGCTATCCTGAACATCTTGTATAATCTTGAACTGCCCTGAGCACACCCATATATTCAACCAAATCATGACCCCGATCTTCATTGAATCTAATGGAATGTAGGCATCTAGCACAAATTTATGTATCTTAAACTTTAACTCAATCCCACTCCTACGTTTTCCTATGTTAGTCTCAAACTGAATTCTGCTTTCATAAATCTAGTTGTAGCTTTCTGGACAATGGCCAGATTCAGTCTAGAAACTGCTTAGCTGCATTACCAGGGCACTATATCTCCTCAGTTCCAGCTGGGGAAATGGATTGTTTCCCTACTGTGGCTCTTATCCTTTTCCTCCTTTTCTGCTGGGTGGCTATAGAATTGCTGCAGATAGCTGCCTCGGATTAGAGTCAGGAAAACACTAAAGATTAGATTCACATATCTGGACCTCTCACTATATGGACAGAATAAAAGTGTGACTTGCTGCTCTTATCAGTATATGTGTGCTCATTATCAAAATCAAAATATAAATGTTTTGGTTCTAACACTGAGGTGCAATGAAACAAAAATCTGAGGCTCCTTACTTCACTTTCAGAATTAAAGTCTGTTTTCAGCAGACTGTCATTTGTGTTGTGACATTTTTTGCCAAAAACAACAAGAGCTAGGCAATGGAAATAATCTCTCAGAATATACACTGAAATATTGTCTAATTATAATATTAGACTTGGAAAAATCTATTTTTAGCAAGATCATTCAACAGAATAGTTATTATTTTTTTTAAATGAAACAAAATGCTCCATCTTCTAATTAATTAAATGCTCTGTATCTTTTGAAGAAAGAAGGACGAATATAAATAAAAATATTACATCTATTATCAAATGGAAAATAATTATATTTCTAAAAAGATATAGCATGCAGATTTATCCAGTTAAATCTATGTATGTCGAGAGCCATGTAATGGCAGATGTTTTTATTCTTCTTACTCCTCTGTTCAGGTTTGTATTAAAAGATATGTCTACCTTTGCTGAGAAAAAAAAAAAAGAAAAGGACTTTTTTTTTCCACCCTTGCTTTTTTATTGTTGGTAACTCACATTCAGAAAGGATTTAGTTAAGTCCTATTTCTTCTAGTACTTGTATCATCGGTAGAATTGTACCTAAATTGTAATTTATGACGCTATTCAGTTACACAGCAGAAACAAGACTGTAGCTTAGGACACGCTGAGGCCAATAGTAGAAGAAAATAGTGTTCTCTAACTGCAGGAGAAGGTGTAATTTGTCTTCAAATCTTTTATGATGGAGCTGAGAAGCAAGAAAAGATCACAAGAAAGATTGAGATTTCAAAGCCTTTCTTATTGATGGTTGATTTTTCTAAGCTTGCTATCAGTGGGAAATAAGCATTTTGTTTGAATATAAACTCACCACAACACCACCACATCTGTATTACAACCCTTCACACAAGTATTTTTTTATATCCTATAATCCAAGATTTCAAAGACGTATGATTTAACTTTGGACCTTGAGTTTTGAATATCTGATGAAGATTGCAATGAATTAATTGAAATACTGGCTAGTTTAACAATGTGTTTAATATCTTTACTTTGAAGAAAGAAAAATCTTTGCCTATCTTTACAAGCATATTGAAGTAAGTATTAAGTTTAATACATTCCAAATACAAATGAAACAAATATTATCTTACTGATCTGTGTAGCATCTAAAGTTTCAGAAGTTGTGCGCCTCACTTCAATATTACCTTTTATAATGCTTTTCTGATCAACAGAAAAAAAAATTAGTTGGTATCCTTTTTATTTAAAGGCTGCTTTCCTTGTTCTATATGAAACTCATTTTACAAGAACCTGATCATTGCCTGCTTTGTTTTAAAAAAAATTTATGATTTGGAACACTATTGAGTCAAATTCAGATACCTTCCTTGTACCCCTGAGTTAATCTTAATTGAGTAACAAACTTTATAGCTTACAAGAACAGGGATTTTGAATCATACCTTTGTTTGTGGGTGATTATGAAAGCAAATTAAGGCCACATATGTGAGGCAGTCACAGTAACAAAAGCCCTATCAAGATTTTGGCATTAGAACAGAATTGTCTTCTGAATAAAATGAACCAGCTTTTGTTCTGTAGCTCAATAGCACACAGAGAAATAAAAACTCTCCTCCACCCTGCAAATTATTACTTTATGTTTGTTTTCTTCTCTTTGTCTCAAGCAACTAACACAAGATCGGAAAAAAATTTATAGTATAATTCTTTCTTTTTAATTATTCAAGCAGTCTGAAATTTCCAATTTTCCAGCCAAATTCTTAGTCTCGGCATGAGGTAAATTTTATTTGCAAACATACAGAAACTAAAGAAAATCTTTGGGCCTTCTTAATTATCTTATGAGGGGAATCTTTTGGAAAGGCAATAGCCTGACTAGTAGAAGGCCAAATATTATAATGTGTAATTTGTCAAAGAAAATGTAATTTAGGAGAACTTTGCACAAACTTTTTCCAGATCTAATTGGTTTGAATTGGCTGAGTCGTTATTAAGTGCGTTCTGGTATTCTTTTTTCCTTTGTTTTTCTCCTGTTTTTTATGCTCTACTGACTTTTTTTTTTTTTTTTTCCTTTTCTTTTTTCTTTTATTGAAATAAATGGGTTTGCCATTCAGGAGAGGTGGACTGATATTTAAGTAGATGAGTGCTTTGTGTATAAATGAACAACTAAATTATTTTGCATTAATTCCCCATGAAATATTAGAGTTTACAGTGTGTATTTTTCCTCAGGTTTTTTCATGAGAACCTGTTCAAATTCTGCTTATTTCCTTAAATCAACTACAAAATAGGTCATATTTTCTACTTATTATAATGTGGTAAATGCAGAAGATTCATGTAAACAAAGAAAAGGATTCATAGGGATTTTAGTAAAAGAAAGAGTTCAAGAGCAGATTGAGTTATTCACAAAATACAGTATTTGGGTTTCCTAGGTGAAGAGGAAAAGAGTTTAGCTGGTGCAATGTCAAGTCAGACCCAGTCCAGTATCCAAATAGGTGGAGATGAGCAAAATCAGAAATATATTTCTGAGGTTTCTAGTAGATCATGAATGGCTCAAAATATTTTTCTTAAAACATAAAAAAGCCTCAAGAAAGAAATGGAATCAGCTCTCCTGAAGTCTGGACTGAACAAGGAACTGGATTGCACATTTGGTTTAGTATCTGTCTCAGCCATATTAATAAAATTACAGTGTAGTTTAGTTGAATTGTAATATACTCTTGTCTGAAGCCTTTCCCCTGAAAATCTTTCCTTTCTCATTTTGCAGCAAACTTTTGTTCCTAAGATAAGTTATGTTCCTGAAAATTTAGTTCAGCTTGAGTTGAAATTATCTGGGTTAGGCTCTGATTCCCAGAGATCTCAAAGATCTCAGAATTAAGTGGACAGCTCTCACAGTGGCTGCAGAAGGCCAGTAGAACAGATTTGTAATGCTTGAATATCTTAAGACCCTGGAACTGACACAAAATTCCTTACTTTTTGTGTTGGTTTTGTTACTTGTTGTCCTGGTTTTTGGTAGCAGGGGGCCCACAATGGTGGCTCCTGTGAGAAGCTGCTGGAAGCTTCCACTATGTCTGGCAGATGTAATTCCTGATGGCTCTGAAGATGGACATGCTGCTGGTCAAAACTGGGCCAATGAGACAGGTTGGGAACACCTCTGTGATGACATATTTAAGAAGAAAATCAAAACAAAGTGGGGCACAGTTTTTTTCTAGCCAGAGAAGAGGAGGAGGTGAGAACATGTGAGGGAAACAACATGGCGACACCAAGGTCAGCAGAGAAGGAGGGGCAGGAGGTGCTCCAGGCACCAGGGCCGAGGTTCCTCTGCAGGCCGTGGTGAGGACCATGGTGAAGGAGCTGTGCCCCTGCAGCCCCTGGGGATCCACGGGGGATGCAGAGATCCACCCGCAGCCCCTGGGGATCCA